>PVKA01000892.1:148474-169155 GCA_004027165.1 Ctenomys sociabilis
AGAGAGAGAGAGAGAGAGAGAGAGAGAGAGAGAGAGAGAGAGAGAGAGAGAGAGAGAGAGAGAGAGAGAGAGAGAGAGAGAGAAAGTGAATAGCATCTCCTTGGGATTGCAAATACCAACTTCATGGGCACAAAGAGGACCTGGAGTGCTCTCTACATAGAACCATCCTTGTCTCTTGGTCCCCCTGCTCCTTAGGAATTGCCCAGAATCTTCTTACCTGCTAGTTTCATAAGGCATCTGAAGCACTCCTGCCTGATAGCCAGAGGCTCTTCTCTGGAGTGCCAGTGTATTAAGGAAGCCTGGCCTGGGCACCTGCCTCCACCCCTGTGGGTAGAAAGGCCCTGGACACTGAAGGGAGAGTGGAACTTCTCCCTGAGTGATCCATGTGAACAAAATCCTCGCCTTCAGGAGTGAAGATGCCTGTGTGTGCTGGCCAGCTGGGACCATATTCCCCACCCACCCCTCGCATCCTCAGGCCAGATAAGCCTTCCAAGGAACAGCAAATGCTGGAGCTGACCTGGTCACCACTTCACAAATAGCAGTAGAGAGAGACCCAGCTGCTGCTCCCACCAGGACAGTGTCAGTGGCTCCGCACTTCAGGCCTTCCCAGCAGGGCCCAAGGGGCTCATGATTGCCAGCTCAGGGGCCTCTCGCTGTGGTGGGGACCCCTCCCCAGCCTGAGTGCCTGCAGCCACCTCTGCCACACCCCTGCAGCACCTAGCCCTTCTCATCAGCAACAGACATGATATTGTCTTGGGAACCACAGAGGTAACCACAGTTATCACACCACAAGACTGAGATATGGAAGGACTGTGTCAAAAATCCCCAAATATTGGCTTTACAGTTATGCTTGTTTTCACTCAATCTCTCTCTCCCTCACCCTCCTTGTTTCCCTCCCTCTCCTCTTTTTCAGTTTCTTCTGTTTCCTCTCTCCCTCCCTCCCTCCCTCCCAGTCACTTCTGTTTCTCTCTATTCCTCTTCCCTTCCCTGACTCCCCTCCTCGGGGTTCCTCTCTACCTCACTTTTTTTTTTTTTTTTTTTTTTTTTTTTTTTGAGACAGGGTCTCACTATGCAGTTCAGGCTGGCCTTAAACTCACTTTGTAGCTCAGGCTGGTCTCGAACTCACAACAATCCTCCTGCCTCAGCCTCCCAAGTGCTGGGATTACAGGCTTGCGCCACCACGCCCGGCTTCTACCTCACTTCTTACAGCTACCTTTCTCAGCAAACTCTGGCCATGACCCAAGGTCTAAATCAATGCCATCTGTAGAGTCCCCACATGTCCCATCCAAACAGAACTACTGCAGCTCTCCTCCAACCACCACTCCGAGTCCCAGCACAAGCTAAAGCCTCACATTTCACTATTGTCTCAGTGTTAATTTGGACCCATGAAGATCAAGCTCTAAGAAGCAGAATGGGGGGGGGGGGTTCACCTCTCAGTCAAAACAATGTCCAGCACATTGAATTTAGCTCTCAATGTCCCTTTTTCATCCGTGGAAATTTTTTTCATACAAGGTTTATTGGGAAATGTGTATTTAATAAAGAGAAGCATGAAATTTCCCACCCATCCTCTTTTCTGTAGCTGTCTAACAGCCATATACCCCAAGCAACTTCCCTGGTTCTCTCTAAATGTCTTCAACTGCTGCCCAGCCTAGGCACTCCCCAGGCTAGATCCAGCCAGTCCTGCCTCCTTTAGGGACCCTCCTTAATCACCCTGGTTGAGGCTTTGTCACATGCAGAGCCCTTGGGGCATACAGAGCATCTGTTTGGGGAGGCCACATGCCTCCAGGGCATTGCACTGCCCCAGGCTTGGGTGATTATTATTTGTAGCTCCTTAATGTCTGCTTTCCCTTTCTGGCATCTTCCAAAGCTGAGCTACTCTTGTAGCTGCTCTGAATACTCACCTGGCTGTACACAATGGCTTGGTGGCTGAGGTCCTCCCCTCCCAGTGGTTCTGGCCAGGGGTTCCCACATCCTGTAATTATGCTTCTGGTCCAGAGAGATCCAAGGTGGCCCCTGAACTGTCTAAACAGCACTGTGTGTTTGTGTTAGAAGCCAACTAGGGCAGCCCCACTGACCTGGTCAGGTCAGGGCCCAGTGTATGAATTAATCTGGGAGCTGGCAGCACTCAGGGCACAGAATCCATCAATAAAACATCAAAGGCCAGTGCCATTAATGGAGGCAACACGGTATATTTTATTCATGACTGTATTTTGAAGGGTCTTGCTCATGACTCACAAATTATTCATGAGCTTCTATTTTTAAATGTAAATTGCAAGGGTGTCTAAAGTCCTACCCTCACCCCCCCCACACACACACACACACGCACTCCTTTGCTATTTTGGGGAGACAGTCTCATCCCAGATAGGTTCCTGTCCCACAACTCAGTCCTCACTATTCCCCCAGGCCTGTCCTGACCAATCCTAAGCACTACTCTTTGTGCCAGCAGCTCCCACTAGGCAGAAACTCCAGTGGCAGGGACTTTGACTGTCATCCTCCTGCAGATGTGAAGAAAGGGAGTAGCCCACGCCTGCTAGGGAATCTTCCCAGCATCATGGAGTTCCTCTCTGACTCTAAGGATCAGAACTTCAGAGATGGGGCCCAGAGATCTCCACTTTTTGAAAGTTAAATCAGTTCTCCATCATAACTTTTAGAGTACACAAGTCTAGTGCAAGGTCTACAGACTTCATGATGAACCAGTATGACCTAGACAACTTGCTAAAAAACACCCACCACCAAGGCTTCTGGTCCTGTAAGTCTGAGGCAGTGGAGCTGGCAAGTCTACATTTCCAATAAGTTTCTAAATGATGCACACCCTAGTGGCCTTGTGACTACCTGCCCAAAGACACTGACCTAGTCCATAGCTGTCCTGGAGACTCCTGAGGCTTGGTCTGAATGAAGACTGTATGTCTGAAGAAGAGGCCGGTGAAAGTCAATATCTCCCTACTCCAAGTCACTAGGCCACTACTGACCTCTGCTCCCCTGGCACCTTGGAAGTCTGCCCTTCCTGTGCATCTGTTCCCAGACCAGAATATATCCAGAGCAGTGGCACTATTTAAACGCCATAACAGCTTAAGGAGAAGTTTGCAAAGCCCTTCTCTTTAATCTCTCACCCCAGAAGTTTGTACACATCGCTATAGGACCTGCTTTATAGGGCTCCCTGTGGTGTCTGTTCATCCAGCAGACACCAGTTAGGTATGCACCCTGAGAATGAAAGCACACAGAGCCCCAGCCTGCCGAGAAGTGGCCACAGAGGGACAACAGCAAGTGGACAACTCTGGTATACAGCTCCTCTGCACAGTGATAACACACATGGAGACTGAGTGGTGGTAGGGGTCCCCAGGGAGAGGCCTCACTGGAGGTGGGATCTTGGGGATATAGGCAGCAAGATGGAAAGAAGGTGAGCCTGAGGCAGGAGACAGAGATGAGAAGCAGCATTGAGATGGGTGGCCTGGACCCAGCATGTGACTAGCTATAGGCCCTCAGGCTGTGGTGGCATTGTTAACATTAGAGTGAGACATCCAGCCTTAGGGGGGGGACAGTGTGGTCAGAGTTGGAAGGGGGGAACTTGCTCAGCTTGTGTGAGCAGGACTAGGAGAGAAGAACACAGCACCTCAAGCCCATGGCGCTGCACGAACATGAACTTGAGCATCTGTCCCTGCTCTAGTGCAGAGGGAGTGAGGGCAGGCAGTGCCAATGGGAGGCTGGCAAGGCCCCTGCACATCCTTCTCAGGGGGCTACTTCCACCCCATCTCTCCCGCCCAAATACAATCCACTCCTCAGAGTAAGCAACCCTTCAGCACAGCCTTTCACCAGCAGACTTCCTGTTCCTTCGTCTGGAGGTGAATTTCCTCTTTTCCTTTGGGACACCTACACCATTGAGCCCATGTCTCCCAGACTGCAACACAACTGTCCATGTGGTCACTTCCAAGGAGGGGACAGTGTGTTGCTTACTTTTCTATCAGGCATGTTACCAAGTAGAAGCTCACAAGGCAGTTGACTTGCTTCTTGGTACGGTGAGCCAAGAATTAAACAGGACCCTACGAAGGAGTGCCATGCACGAGATGAGTTACAAGTGAAAGAGGCAAGGGTGCACTGCACAGAGTAGGAAGAGACCAGTGAAAAGCGCTCTCAGTCTGGATGGGGCCAGATACTGGGTCTCTGAAGTTCCTGTTATAGCAGAATCCACCGTAGGGGATTGACAGAAGTTATGGCCCAATAGGGCACCTGACTCAGCCCACCCATGGGGAGGGTTTGAGAGCAAGCATCATTGAAAGCCCACAAGGGAGATGAAAACTACAAGGCAAATGAGGTTAGGTAGAGGATAAGGTCATGCACCTTGGGGTCTTAGAGTGATAGAGTGACCTGTATCTATTGCTTTTCTGATATGTTCACAGTCATCCTTATTCTGTCTAGTCCCCCAGTTCTCATTCTATAATATTCTGTTATTTTCTTATCCTTGCTCTACCTCCTCCCCCAAGGCACATAGCATCAGGGACAATGCCCAGCACAATGAAGGGATCAAAAGATGTTGGATAGATGATGGTACTAACTGAATAAACAACAGAACAAAATCACTTTCCCAGATGGCCTCACTCCCAGACAGCACAGCCACCATGCAGTTAGAATGACTATTCACGAAGCTTTCACTCCTGCTGCCTGGTGTCACTCAGAGAAAACCAGCCTTAGTCAGAGCTGGGGCCCTTGTCAAACTTCCCACATGCTGACAGCCTGCAAGAGTGAGCCTAAGCTACCCAGGCAGAGCCCCCAAGCAGCACACAGACACTGCAGAGCCCAGACTCCATCAAAAACAGACAGATCTCTGGACATGCTCTGCAGATAATTAGCTTGCAGGCACTGGAGACTGCAGGCACTTTGGGAAAATAATTATAACAGGTCAAGGGCTTGGCTTAAGCAAAATCAAAATGAAATCGTACAGACTGCTGAGGTCAGGAAAGGGATGCCCTGGCCTCTGAAATCCCATCAAAGTGATTAGGAAAGGAAGGAGATGGAATGAGAAAAGAAGAGCAAGAGTCAGATTCCTGCCCCTAATTAAATTGGAGGATTCTGGGTAAGTGTAGCCAGCCTTCTAGATCCCATCTCATTGCTGCTTTGTGCAGTCAGCCAGCCAAGGGTACAGACCTACAGGGTTTTGTACTACACACATCCATGTCCTCACCCCACCTCTTCTTCCTTGAAGCTGAGAGGATTTCAAGAGAAAAGACCATGATCATAATGCACTGCTATGGGGTTACTGAGAAATGAGGATCTCCCAGCAGGCATTCACTCCAGACCGCAGGCATCATGGTTTCAGCAGCAATGGTGTCGCCAGTCTTGAGCCTGGCTCAGAGGAAGTGGGTGAAAGCAACATGTCCCACCCGTTGGTGACTGACCCCATAATGCAAGGAGGAATGTAAGCTAAGGAACAGCTGCAGAAACCTCTCAGTGAGGTGTGGGCTTCTGTGGTGCAGAGGTGTGGCCGAGGGATGAGGGCGCAGGACCATGTACCCATCCCACTGCAAGCACGGAGTGGGTGTGAGCCGCACAGAGTATTAAGATAGCCAGGCTGATGGCAGCTCTACTTCCTGTGATCGCCATTGTCAGAACTCTGAAAACTACCTGAAGTGTTTCTTCATACCGCAGCAGACAAGCCTACCACACCCTTCTCCCATAAGCCACTGCGATTAAGACAAAAACTTCAAAAAAGAGAAACAGAGAGGGCATGCTAATACAAGCTGGAGCAGTTTGGGAAGACTTCCCAGATGATGAGGTCAGAGGTGAAGAAGCCGTTGTGTGGGGAGGATTTAGAGAGAGTTTCTGTAGAGAAGACAGCCAAGATTCCCTTCTGACTACGGCACTGAGGAGGCTTCCCCAAGTCAGACTTCTGGCTTTCTACTGGTGAGCGGAGGGAAGAGGAGCCCCAGCTGACACCCTGGAGCACCAGGCAGGGCTCCCACAGATATGGGAGAAGCCTGTCAAGCAAGCCCTGGGGGTATCCCTGGAACAATGAGAGGGCACAGGCAAGATCCCAGGAAGAGAGAGTATAGTAAAGAGCTTGATTGGAGTCCCAGGCTCTGAAATTAAAAGAAGACTCACTATTAAGAAAGAGAAAATGGAAGAGGTAGCAGAATGTATTTTCTGCAATGCACAGAGCAAGTCAGAAGTCAAGAGTCTCCCGCAACACATGCAGAGTACCCCATCACCCTCCAGCTCACATATGACACCACTGCTCAGCAGGGAAACCTGAGAGGCAGCTAGGGCTGTCAGGAAGGGAGAGAGACGAGGCGCACTGCAAAGCTGCAGAGGCAGAATTAGGCTCCATGGGAAGAAATTATAGGCAGGCAGATTTCATCATTAACTGATGTCATCTTGCCTTCAGAGATGTCCTACAGTGGGGTACCCTGTGTGAGATATGGCGTAACCCGTCACAGCACATAATGAGGAAATAACTGGATGACCACTTACTGAAGGGCTGGCGTGGGCTGGAGAGGGTGTGGTAGCAATGAGCATGGATTCAGGGGCCACTGGGCATTGTCTTCACATCTTAAGTTCTAGGATGTGAGCCTCAGGCTTGACCAGCTCTTAGATTTGAGTCATGTTGTCCCTTGTGTGAAGAGCCATCCTACCAAGTGGGAAAGGGGCCAGCATTATAGCTCAGTGGCCCAAGCGCCTGCCTGGCAAGCGCAAGGTCCTGAGTTAAAGTCCTAGGACAAAATAAAAAAAAGAATAGAAAAGGAGTTTCAGCAACTACTGCTCAAACAGAGAACTAATATCTAGAATATATAAGGAACTCAAGAAGCTAGACCCCACCAGTAAAAATGGGCAACTGAAGTAAATAGACACTTCTCCAAAAAGTACAGATTGCTGACGAGTACATCATTGGCCATTAGAGAAATACAAATCAAAATAACACTGAGATTCCATCTAACTCCAGAGTTAGATCAACAAATCAAATAATCAAATGCTGGGGAGGATGCAGAGGAAAAAGAATGCTTCTCTATTGCTTGTAGGCATGTAAGCTAGGATAGCACTGTAGAAACCAGTATGTGGTCCCCCCAAAACACTAAAAATAGAAATTTTATTTGACCCAGCTATTCCCCTTGTAGATACCTTCTTACAAGGGTTAAAAATATCATATTTCAGTGATACACGAATACTCATGTTTACGGCAGCAAAACTTATATAACAGCTAAATCTTGGAAATGGGCTACATGCTCATCCACAGATAAATACAAAAGGAGGTGTGGTATTTATATACCATGGAGCACTGCTGTGCCACAAAGACAGACACGTTTGAGTCATTCATGAGAACATGAACATACTTGAAGCCATAATGTTAACTGCAATAAATCAGACACATAAGCTTAAATATTACGTGGTTCCTCTTATAAGAGAAACCTAAATTATAAATAAATTGAAGAGCAAAATAAATGATAGATAGTAGGAAATATAAGAGATGGAGAGAGAGGAAGGGGTGGAGTGGGGGAGCAAGTGAAAGGCGTTAGGATGTGGCTTGTGTGCGTGTGTGTGTGTGTGTGCGTGCGTGTGTGTGTGTGTGTGTGTACAGCTCCGCTCCATGAATGCAGTCATGATGAACAGCAAACATGGCCTCATACATTTTTTTAAATTGGACTCACCCAAGGCAATCATGGATGTGGAATCGCCCACCGTCAGGGACATGCTCTCCTTGCCGGTCTGGGAGAGTCCTGCCAGTCATCATTAGAGGGAGGCCAGAGATCATGTTTCTTAATGTCATGGTAACTAAAAAACACCAGCCTCAGAATTGGAAGACTTAGGTTCTGCTCTCAAGCCCATCATTAACTGGCTGCAGAACCTCAGGCAAATCTTTTCTTCGGCCTCTGCTTCCCTTATCTGTCAAATAAGAAGGAAGGTCAGAGCAGTTTTCCCTCTCTGTGGCTCAAAGCATCTTTTGAGTTTCCATCACATTTTCTTAAGAAAATAGAAGCAATCCATGAGAATGGCCTGCCCTTCCCCCTGCCGTCCCAAAGGCCACACAACCAGCCCCCTCCTTTGCTAAGATGGGAAGGGAAGCACCTTCACTTTGCCTTTGAAGCCTTTCTCTACTGAGCTCTGAACCCCAACTCTGCTCTCAGGCTCCTGCATCAGCACTTCTCCTCCCTCCCCACTGGGCGATCCAGAGCAGCCCTGATGAGGTAGCCGCAGCCTATGTGTCGTGTAGGGACCTTGTGCAGACCCCCAGTTGCCTCAGTGCCATTAAAACATGTCCCAGGCAAACTGAACTCCCACTAAATATTTGACGCTATTGAAGATTTTTTAAATTTAGGTATATAACACCCATGTGATTATGTTATTTTAAAGTACTGTACTTTCCTTTAAAATAATCCAGGGAGCAAGAGGAACAGATGGGGATATAGATGAAACAGGTTGAATTTTAACAGCATTAGAGGGAATGCTGTACATGGGGAACATCCTCAATCAGAAAATCCAGAATCTTAAATGTTGCCAAATCCAGAACTTTCTGAACACCAACATGATGCTACAAGTGGAAAATGCTATACCGTCCAACTTTGATTCATGCATAGAATTATTTAAAATACAAAATGACCCTGGAGCTATACATAGAAGGTATGTAACTATAAATGAATTTTGTGTTTATACTTGGGTCCCAAGCTCAAAATAGATGAAAATACTTGGACAGAAGCTTTCTTTCCCTCAATAAACATATTCTGTTCTTTAAAAAAAAGATACATAAAAATATTCTCAAATATAAAAAAAAATCTAAAATCCAAAACACTTGTTCCCAAGCATGTCAGATAAGGGACCCTCAATTTTTTTTCTCTGTTCTTGTCAGTGTTTAAATTTTCCC
Source organism: Ctenomys sociabilis (assembly GCA_004027165.1). Classification (NCBI taxonomy): domain Eukaryota; kingdom Metazoa; phylum Chordata; class Mammalia; order Rodentia; family Ctenomyidae; genus Ctenomys; species Ctenomys sociabilis. Next base: position 157,320 of record PVKA01000892.1, read on the forward strand.
AGAACAAATGTTATAAATAATAAAGCAGCAGATTTCATACCACCTCTGAGCAGGAAAGATCCTCCCAGGGGCCCAGCGGCCTTGGCAGGGAAAATAGGAAGTGAGCTTAATAGGTAAAAGAACTTGTCCCCCAAAAAGGTAAGTCCAACAGACAGAGAAGCAGGTGTATCCCAGACTCCCTCTGACAGCCCTGAGAGTATAGGATATCAGGTCCCACTGCCCTGCAGAAAGGTGTCACAAAGAGATGCACAAACCAGCAGGCCTTCATCTGCCTGCCCTGCTCTCACCCACCTGATGATACAGATCAACTCCTAGCCATGCTCTCTTAAAAAACTTGCCACGGCCGTATCGCACCTCCTCATCCTCAACCCTGTGAGGCCATGCTCATTGTCTTCCATCTTGTTGGTGAGAAGACAGAGGCTCAGAGGGGCCAGTGATTGGCAAAGGTTGCAGAGTTGCTGGGAAGCTGAGCTGGAACTGGCACCCAACTCTTCTCTCTCCAAAAGTTGTATTCTTTCCCTGTCTCCTCACGAATAGTAAACTAAACTTCTTCATGGTAGAGGGTTTTTTATCCTTGAGTTCCCAAATGCAAAATCATTTTAGAAACCCAGAGCTCAGTAAATGCTGAGTGAATTAATTAATAAGTGAGTGAACGGGCACGTGCTGTGCCCCAGTGTGCACTTTTCTTAAGTCAGCCTTGGTCCCAGCCCGCTCTTCCACCCTCCTGGGGCACTAGGAAGTCTAGTCAAGAGGCAGCCTGGGGAAAATGATTGAGAAAAGAAAACACTGATTTCTTGGGCATAGTAATGGTGGGTGTTTCCATAAGAAAACAGTACATTTGTTATTTCCTCTCAGTACAGATGTTACAGCTTTATTTTCATAGAATAAAAAGATCCATAATTTATGATTTACATGTTTTCTTAAATGGTTGACATGTGTTACTTTCTTGGCTTTATAACTCATGTGCTATCACTGGGAAGACAAAGTGGGATGTTGGGAACCACACCCCTCCTCCATCTCTCCACAGGCCCCACTCCCTCTAGGGATCAGACCCTGGGCAGGCAAGGGGCCTTCTCCACGGGATAACATTAGAGTTCCTAGAGCCTGTCAATGAGTTGGCAGAGGCTCAATGGGCATCTGAACTTACCCAGAGCTCCCAGTGCCTGGATCCTGACAGGTGACAAGACTTGCTTAGCACCCCCAGGCGCACTCGGAACAGAATCGATTGGTTAACAGAAGGTGGGAGGGCTGGGGAAATGCAAAGTTTAATTTCCTTCTCTGGCTCCCTGCCAGCTGGATATGACAGCAGCTACTAATATATTTCAAACAGCCAGTTTTTCGCAGCACTTGTAGTTTAAAAGCTGAGATTTTATCAAACCCCAGGAAGCTAAAATAGTGGATTGTGAAAGTCTGGGATGGCAGAGCCTGGGAGGCCATGTGAACAAGCCTGAATCCGGCAGTTTCCAAGGCCCTGGCTGGAGGTCCCCCAACTTGGAGCAAGGTGTCAGAGTATGTGCCAGAAGCAGTATGCCACTGGAGCTGCTGTGCATTTTGAGTCAGGTTGGAAAATGCGTAAGGACTTCAACAATAGGTACCAGGAAGGCTCAGATGTGAATCAGCCACAGAGCAACCAGGTGCTTTCTAAACGTGTCTGTGCATCTCTGACCCTTCCTGCCACAGCCTCTGTCCCTCTGGGATGAAGACTGAGCCAGCCAGGATTTGGTGCAGCTGCTGGATTCAATGGGCAGGTTGGGTGGGCTGACATCTGCCCTCATCCCTCCAAGAGTGTCCTCCACCACCCAGGAGCTGGGAGGAAAGCTGGAGGCAGCGAATGGAGAACCCTTCAAGTCAGCTTCTAGCTCAGTGCTTTGAGGAAACTGGACCAGGTTCCTGGGGAGAGAGGGGCTGGGATTAAAAGGAAGGAAATGAAGATGCAGGACTTGAGGTTCTGAGAGCTGGGCTGACCCTGACAGGAGGAAGCTGCCATGCTCCCAGCACCTCCCTATGGAGTGAGCAGCAGCAGCAGCAGGAGAAGGAACTCTGGCTGCTGGCGTTTCCCCTACCCAAGCCCAACTGAGGTGCTGCTCACTGTCGGCCCCAGTTGAATCAAGTCAGCAATGCTCTACAGAAGATGTGTGGTGTCCACTCTACACCACATCAGTGGGGCTCTCCAGGTTTCATTCTGGCTATTTTTGCTCCAACAAGTAAAATTCAGCTGCAATCTAAAAAGCACCTCAGAAAATGTTTTGTGGTTGATACATGGGTCCCAAGTTGTTGCCCCTATCAGGGTGTTCCTGAGTACTCCAAAAACTAAACCAACAGGGGTCCAAAGGTACCCTAGGCACTGGGTCCATCCCAAAGTCACTCATGCACACATACACTGCCTGTCTCCAGAGTCATGGAAGCAGCCCAACTACTGTTGGACTCAGACCTGTGAGTCCATCTCAGGGTCTACCCTCTCCTGACCTCCCAGGGGATCATCGTAAACATGAATGTGAAGCATGTTGGGAAAACATTTTCCAAGAGAGACCGATCATTGCTTTGAACATATTCTCTAATGGGAATATGTTCCATAAAAGGCAAAAACTTACTAATCTGAGTTGGATGTATTGATAGACACTCATAATCTCAGTACTCTGGGAGGCTGAGGTAGGAGGACCTCAAGTTCAAGGCCAGCCTATCCAACTTAATGACTTAACAAAATCTTGTCTCAAAAATCTTACAGAAAACCCACTACTATTATGGACTACTGGACTATATTGGAATATTTTGAATTCACTCACCTACAATATATAAATGGCAATGGAATACCCTCCTCTGACGAAACTACTAAACAAAGAGGAGATAAAAATGAACAACCATTTTGTATCTGTATATTCAAAATAGAATAGATATACAGCTACATTCTCTTAATTCAATGAATAGAAAGATTTGTTCTAATAGTGTTTGTGCACTGGATATCATGTCTGCATCTTATACAATAAATAACCACCAAGACAACAATATGTGATATATTAATTATTGAAACTGTCTTAACTAATCGGTTTTGAAACTGTCTCATTGCTATTTGTTTCTCAATAAAATTATTTAAAAAATAAAAATAAAATCAAAAAAAAAAAAAAAAGTTGGAGATTGGGTGTAGTAACACACACCTATAATCTCAGCACTCCGAAGCCAGAGGTAGGAGATCACTATAAGTTCAAGCCAGCCTGGGCTGCAAAGTAAGTTCAAGGTCAGCCTGAACTGAATAATAAAATCCTGGCTCAAAAAGACAAAAAAAAAAAAAAAAAAAAAAAGAGCTCAGGAATGGCTTAAATTTTCAGTTCTATGAAAAACTTAAAATAAAAATAAAAAAAAACCAGACATATCTGCAGACAGAATGTACTTGGTTTACAGAGGCCAATGGCCTCTGAGTCCGGGTTACAGAGGCCTCAACCCCTTGAGTCCGGGTTGTTCCTGCCCACCTTAGATATGGAAGATAAAAAAACAAGAACTTCTCAGATTTTCACTGCTTTTATAATTCATCAAAACTCCCAGCTGTTTGTTTCCTCAGCCTGTTTATGACAGAGGCTGGTGACTTCACATTTGCATTGCAAATCGCTCTTTTGTGTTGACATTTCATTTGGGTGTGAAGCACCTATATTTTTCCACGGTTTGGGCAGGGTTAGTGGCTCCCATCCAGAAACCCATCGCTACTCATGTACTGAAAATAGAGCAGATACTCAGCCACTATGATCTGAATGAATGAAAAAAGGAATGTGAAGGTGGGTTTCCAACAACAAAGAATCACACACACTCCATTGTCTACAAAATGATAATGTTCCAAGGCTTTGGATTTTTTAAGATTAAAGACTTATCTTCATTATTTATTCATCCATACAGCAAATGTTTGCTCAATACCTCATTTAATTCTTGGCTGAAAATTCCCTTGACAATAGGAAGCCAGGGACTATCTGAGGCAGAGTCAGCTTTGCACTTCCTGGTATAAAAAATAAAAAATAAAAAATAAATAAAATGTTTAAATGCTCAATAAATATTTGTTGGGCAGAAATAGGAATTACAGATGTCATTTCAAAGGAACTGCCAAACACTCAAGCTAAGAACTTGATTTAAGTCCTATATCTGAATTAAGAGTACAGTATTGGCACTGAGACAGCCTTGGTGGTCCTGTGACAATTCATAACATAGAGACTTGGAAAGTTATAGCAGCCCATTCACATATTAATGGAGCACTAAGGAAATCCAGTCGTGCTTAACCTCTGCATGATGACAAGTTATCTTAACAGCTTGGGGGAGACCGGCAGCTTGGATATGAAGGGAGCAGGTGAAGGGAAGCTGGCCTCTCCCCTAGGTCTAGAAGCAGCTTCCCAGGGCAGAGGTGCATAACCAGATCAAAGGAGAGAGAGTGCTGAGAGGTGGGCAAAAGAGACAGATGGGCAAGGTTCCCAGTCCACTACTGAGAAAACCCCAGCTCAGACCTAAGAAATCGTCCACCCAGGTAGTCAACTAAGAAATGTGACACAATCAAGTGTCACCTCCATCCTTGGTAGCATCAAAGGTCCAGGAGATGCAGGGTGAGATAAAACATGTCAATTCAATTTCACTTCTACCTGTCTCTTCCTTTCTTTCTCAACAATGAGATTCACTGTGAACACAGAGAAGCGGTGTGACAGGGGTAATGTTTTAAAAGGACACTGTAGTGTAAGGCCTGAAGGTCAAAGAGCACGGTCCTTAAGAGGAACTCAAAGAAGCACAAAAGAGAATGGGAAGAGAGGAGGCTGGAGAGGGAGAAGGGCCAAAGCCCACCAATCTCCATGGCTCATGTGTGGAGTTGGGTCCAAGCCTTAAGATCAAGGGTCTGTGGGAGGTAAGCTGGGGTGTGATGTCACCCACGATGACACTTTTGGAATGTATCTCTGGCTGCACAATTTCTCATGAGGAAGCCCTCCCACACCTGAACAAGGACAGAGACCCAGGCGAGGGGATGGCATCTGTGCAGAAGCATCTTCTGTAATCCCAGCACTTTGGGAGGCTGAGGCAGGCATGTCACAAGTTATATAACCTCACTCACATAGGCTTAACATAGATGACTTAGCAACTTCATGAGACCCTATCTCAAAATAAAAATAAAAAGAGGGAGCTGGCCAGATAGCTCAGCATACTAAAGTGCCTGCGTAGGCAGGTACAGCAACCAGGCTTTGATCCCCAGCATGCCACACCAGCCGTGCCCCTAGGGTGCACTGAGACAGCCATAGAGACTGGGCGTGGGGGTGTAATCTCAGTGCTTGGAAGTCTGAGAGCAGGAGGATCACTATGAGTCTTATCTGTGTAGTGAGACCCTGCACTAAATATATTTTAAAAAATAAAAATAAAAAGACGTCTGGAGACAAAGCCCAGTTTAAAGTTCCTGGATTCAATGCCCATGACTACCACCCCTCCCCTGCAAAACAATAATGAACGAGTTCCAAAATATTTAGAAGACTGAATAAAAAAAAAAAAAAAAAAAAGCCTAATGATTCCTGGCCTTTTCTTGATCTCTTACTGTAAGCTGAGCATGAACTACGTTGTTTAATTCTCCTACTCATCCTCTTACATCATTTCTATTATCTACATTTTTTAGAAAAAGCAGCAACATCAAACAGAGCCAATTTTTAAAGGCTGTCCAGTCTGCAAGCAGCAGAGCTGAGACTCAAGCTGGCAAGTTGTCCTTCCCTGAGGGTCCCTGTGTCCCACCATTCCTGGTCCTGACTTGGGTAGGGAGGAGCACTGTCACTACTTGCTACAGGTGAATCACTAGAAGGATTCATGAACATGGGCAGAAGACGGCTAGGAATGTGGCTTTCAACGTCCTGGTGGGAGAGATGTCTGCATGCAAAGAGCAGTCAGTCCTCTCGGCTCCAGAGACCCCTATGGTGGGGCTGAGACCAACATCCACTGGAGAGTCCTCAGCTAATAACCACCTTCCATGGGCTTCTTTCTTGATAATGATGCTGAGTTTGGGAGCAGACTTATTCCTTTGAGAGTAGAGAGGGAAGGGGAAGATGCCAGCAGAAACAAGCCCACCTAAGCCATGGCGGTGGGAGCTCCAGGGATGTCTCACATGAGCCCATCTCTGCTCCCCGGTATGACCCAGCAGCTACTAAAAGGACATGGTGCTAGGCCTCTGGCAATCTGGACCCCCAGCTCATCCAGGCCACCTGGCTCTGTCTCCTACCTGAGCTACCAAGGCAGACTTGAGGATGCTTTCCTGAATAACTCCTCCTTAAGAAAGTCACATCTCCATTGTGCCTGCCAAAATGGTAACAGACAGATAATGCACTGTGCCATTAACACATCCCTGTCTATTTAAAAACCTCCAGAGAAGCAAGCAGATAAGCCTCGGAGTTAGCTGAGCAGTGGGGATTATTATTTGGTTAATTATAAGCAACATGTCAGAACTCCAGAAGACATTAAGGGGGCAGAGCTCCCTGCCTTCTTTGCAGATCCAGGAGTGACTTGAAACACACCAACACTCAAAGCACAGTAAGCTCAAGTGCACGACCTTGAAACCAGGGATAGGACCCCATTCATGGGACACTGTGACCTGGCCTCAAGGAGTCTCACTTCTTCATGCTCTCCCCTGTGTGCTCCCTTCCTCCAGGGAACCAGGGTTGACTCTATATGGCCGATAGCATAAGGCAAGAGTGTAAAGATGTTCTGGATAGATGACAAAAGGCACTATGGAGTCTACCTTGGTCTTTTGGATGGCTTCAGCTATGAGATCTAGATGTTTCATGATGAGACCTTCAGCCTGCCTTTCAAAGAGGCCCATGTGGGGAACCAAGATGCCCAGCTAACAGCCAGCACCAATTTCCCAGCCGTGTGCACAAGCCTTCCCAAAGTGTAGTTATTACAGCTGCTGTGAAGCCACAGCTGGCATCTAGCAGCAACCCCCTAAGAGGCTACCACCCGCTCCAGCCCATCACTCCCCAGACAAGCTGCTCCCAAATTCCTGACTGACACCAATGGTGAGAGGCAATAGATGAACACTGCTTCGTTGCTACTGTGCTTTGGTGTGACTTGTTACATTAACAGATGCAGTGAATAAAAAGATCGAGTCCTGGGTAGGAAAGGGAGCAATATTAACCAAATGCCTATTGCACTCCACAGCTAGAAAATGACAAATGAGGATTTGACTCCTAACCTGTCTGCCCTCAACATGCCAGGCTTCCCTGCCACAGCTCTGCCTCCCTGGAAATAAGCAACTCAGGACTGTGGTTCTAGCTCTGCTACTAAGGAGCAGGAAGGCTAGGGGTAAGGGGATAAAAAGGGAGCAAGGTAAGTTGTGTAGAAGCACCAACTCCCTGGGATGAAGGTCATCATCATGTACTATAGACACAGACTAATAAAAATTAACAAGAGGGGCCAGGGAGATAGCTCAGTAGAATAAGAGCTTTCCTGGAAAGCACGAGGGCCTGAGTTCAATCCCCAATTCTGCCAAGAAAATAATAATAAATAAAATAAATAAAAATAAATAGTTTGGCAGTTTGAAGAAATAGTTCATTTCACCCAGGCTCATTTTCCTTCCTAGAGAGTCTTGGCCCTCTAAGGTCCCAGTTAGTTCTAATATTCTGCTGTCCTGTGCCTCCATCTCATTAAAGACAATATCTGCCTACCTTCAAAGACAGATTGCTCTAAGGAGTTCCCTCAGACTCCAGCTCTTCTCCACCTCTTAGCAGTCCCTGGCTGGAGTCACAGCTAGAGGGTCTCAGGTTAGCCTTAAGAGATTCATAGACCCTCTGGGAAATTTGCTTTGCCAAGAAAGCCTAAAAAATTGTCCTGGGCTGGAAACTTGTCCAAAGACCATTTCTAACTATCTAGCTGAGAAAAATTAGAAAGCAGTAGAGTTGTGTCTGAAAGGAAGGAGGTGGTGAGCTTCCAGGAATTCCAGTCTTGCTTATAGTAAGTACCTGGAGGAGAGCACATAAGAAGAATAATTGAATAATGGGCCTTTTTCCTTGCATCAAGTAAAAATGAGATGTGACAATGTGCAAGTCCCTTCCCCATTGTGCACCAATTTCCTTATCTGTAAATAGTAATTAACTTAAAAGGATTATAATAAATGCAGACACAATAATGTGCACAGACAGACTTTAGCGGAATGTCTGTAAGATAGAATGTGCTTGATAAAAATAAGTCACAATTCTGTTAAAGAATTACTATGTGGGTCAACAGAAATGAAGACAGTGGGTCAGCACCATGCAGAGTACAAATGTCCACAGGTCTGTTTCAACCCTTAAACCACACTGGCATCTGTGGAAAAGGACATTTGGGGAGAAGACCAGCCCTCCCTCTTCCACCCTCCAGCTACTATGGCAGCACCTCTGCTGGGGCTGTTCACCTCCTACCTCCACTCTTGCTGTGTCCAGCCAGGATCCAACTGTGATCCCATCACCCACTGCATTTAGGTGCCACTTTCCTGGTGTGCCCTCTCCTGGTCCAGGACTGGGAAATCAATCTATCAACTTGACCCACCTAAGTAGGAACTAGACTCTGAGTGCAAGCCACTCCAGCCAGAGACTCCAAAAAGTGATCAAACTCAGAATGTTCTTGTCACAAAAGAACCATTCATGAGCACCAACTGCAGAGTGCAGCAGCCACTGCCTCACTGCCCAGGGAGGTACCAAGAGGGGCTGCTTAGCTCCTCCACCCGCACCTCCCCAGCTCCAATCCCATGCACCCACCTGGTCAGAGGGCTGCTTTCTAGGGCACCGTCCATGTAACAGATGTTCCAAGAGTTCAGATCCTGTGAGGTCTCTAAGAGGACACCCACAAGGAGCACTGATTCCATTCGGACTCTGAGGGTCTCACACCTACTGCCCTTACTAACCCAGCATAGGAAAGCATGAGTGGAGAAAGCAAGTGGCCGCACCACTGCCCTGATCAAGTCGGTGGAATCTGAAAAGAGCCCTTCCACCCTCACCAGGCTAAGGGAAAAGGCAGGCTTGCTTCCCACCCCCTCCCCCACCCTTACCCCCACCCCCCTGCTTTGCTTTCCTTGCTTTTGATGTCTTCCACCTCCATGAACTGTTGCCCTGTGTCATGCCTCCCTGCCTGGGAGCCAGCTGAGAATGGACTGAAACCCCCAGACTATGAGCTAAATAAACCCTCCCTTTTTAATTTCGGGTTTCAAGGGTTTTGTCTCAGCAATGAGAGAAAAGTAAGTAACATAGGACTTGAAAATTGCCCATCCACCTTGATCTGTGTCTGACTCTGGTCTTGAAGCTGGACCAAAGTAATCAGCCCCTCCTGAGAGAAAGGACAGGCTGGTGGGCCCACAGCTAGTCATCCTGTGACATAGTATCTGTCTGTCTATATGTCTCACTCTCTGTCTCTCTTTCTCTCTGTCTCTCTGTCTCTCTCTGTCTCTCTCTCTCTCTCTCGCTCTCTGTCTCTGTCTCTCTCTCTCTCTCTCTCTCTGTTTCTCTCTCTCTTTCTGGTAATAAGGATTGAACCCCACTGAGATGCATGTCCCCTTTTGTACTTTAATTTTATATTTTGTGTATTTAGTACAGGTTCTACAGGGTCTCACTACATAGATTGGACTCATGGTGATCCTTCCTGTTTTCCAGCATCCCTAGCACTGGGATTACTGGGGCACACCACCATGCCCAGTCTCACTGGCAGGCTCAACACATGGTGGGGGGGAGGGGGGGCACAGCACAGCAGGCCACATACTTTTATTTTGAGACACAACCTCAATGCACTGCTAAATTGCCCATGCTGGGCTAAAACGTGCAATCCTCCTGCCTCAGCCTTCCAAGGTACTAAGATTACAGAGACTGAGATATGAAAATGTGCCACCATGCCTGGCCTCTATTTTTTTTTAAAGAAGGAGAGTTTTATTTATTTATTTCTAATTTTTTTAATCATACAAAATAGTAAAAAAAAAAAAATTACAAAACATACAAAACTTCAGCAAACAAAGTAATGGGAATTCAATAATGGTTCCTGTATTGCATGACGTTATCTTCAAATTAGTTGTTCAGGTTACCAAATATAAACCTGCAAAATTGGTTATAAAACAACAAAAAAAATTATAAGAACTTAAAAAGAGAAAAGAATAAGAATAAAAAGAAAAAAAAAAACTAAGCATTCACTGCTCCTTTCAAAAGACCAGCAGAAATAGGCAAGACAATTATCCAAACTATTCTGGCCTCTATTTTTTTTTTTCTTTAATCTACCTTAAACAATTTAAACAAAGTCAGTTTTAAAATAAGGGATCTATTGTTTTCCTCCGGAAAAAGGATGAGGATCCTGGAAAGATGAATAAGAATGTCCTCAAAGAAAATGAAGAAGTCCTGTCCTGAGAGCCTCAGGGCATTGCTCTGTTCTCCACAATTAAGCTATCTGCTTTCTGTTGTAAATAGTTCTCAGTGCCTGCCTCTTCTGCTTGCGAGACCAATATTTCTTTATAAAGAATAATTCAATACAAAAAAGTCTATGCCTGCTGACAGTTATTCTGCTATGTGTATGGAATCATCTCCCGTGAGCTTACCTCCTTGCCTATGTGTGACTGCGCCTAGCACAGCGTCTAGCCAACATCTGGAGTTCGGTCAGCATTCGTTAAACTGAAAGTGTCTCTACCGAAACATGTGTGCTTTAGTTGTGCTTCAATTACAGAACAGTTTGGGGAAATTAGGTTTCCAGCATTTGAGAGCATTTTCCACTTAACTTGCAAATACTATTTCATGCACCAAGTTTTTTCACATGAAATTTTCCTTAATGTCCCCAGAGGAAATGTCATCCCTTCCCCTCTGCTCCTACTCATTGTATTTTTACCCTTATTGTAACTGTGGATTACAAGGACTGGAACCACCTCAGATTTAACACTTCTGACGTATGTGATTGTACCGACATCTCTCCTGCTAAACTGAGAGCGTCTGGGACTCTGCTGTGCCATGTGGCCGGGCAAAGAAGGAATTAACGGAGGGAAAGAGAAGAATGGGGGGGGGGTGCAGAAGCTATATGAAAATGCTATAGACCTAACACAATAGTAAATAATTACCAAGCCAGACCTAGAAAGAGATTGGAAAGTGACACCAAGACCTTTCCCTTAAGGAAACTTGCTCTTTTTTCCCCAGTACTGGGAATTAAACCTGGAGAAGGTGCTCCCCACTCAGCTACTCCAGCCTTTTATTATTATTATATTATTATTATTATTATTATTATTATTATTATTACTTATTTATGTACTTCTTTATTTGAAACAGGCCCTCACTGAATTGCTTATGATCCTTGGTCTCAGCCTGCCAAGCGGCAGAGATTACAGCCACCACTCTGCTCAGGAAGAGCGGGGGCGGGGGGTCACTGGGCTTTGCATAGGGTGGGTGTCTTAGTTACCTTTTACTTGTTGCTGGGACAAATACCCAATGCTCAAAACGAAGGAAGGAAAGGTTTATTTAGCTCACAGTTTGTGGAGGTTTCGCCTCATACTCCGCTGGCTCCCAGGCAAAAAGAAAACAGTTCAGGACGGCAGAAACGATGAAGAGCAGAGGCGGAGCAACATCTGCAGTCGAGCTCCTGCACAGACCGGGACTCCTCCAAGGAAGCCGGGCAGGGCAGTCGGGCAGCCTTCCTCAACTCCTTTTTTTTTTTTTTTTTCCATTTATTTTTATTTTATTAAAATACAAATGTCAATCAGACAGTTTCAAGACACCTTAACCATACAGAGTCGATGAATTAATACATTGCAAACTGTTTTCATAACGTTTTGGTATTGTACAAGGTGCATACATGATATTATATTTACAGGTTTTTTATAGCTGAATTATATCAAAAATTCAATAATTATTTA
>PVKA01000893.1:0-87844 GCA_004027165.1 Ctenomys sociabilis
TTCTCTGTAAATTTCCTATATGTAAATTTGCAAAAAATAGTAAAGTTTTTTGAAATGCAGATATTGAAAGATCCATGTATGTTCTTGTACTAGCTAATATTGGACAGGGCTCACTATATACTTTGGACAACTTTCATGCTTAGTCTAACAGAAGATAATTGAATTTGTTTTGTACTTGAGCAGCTACATCTGATACCTTTATTTACTTATTCATTTATTTATTTTGTATTTTAGTACAGGGTCTCACTACACATATCAGACTTGTGGTGATTCTGCTATTTTCAGACTCCCAAGCACTGGGATTATAGGTGCATGCCAACACACCCAGTCTTGGTACCATATTTTTATTTTATATTATTTATTTTTTTATATTACTTTTATTTTATTTTTATTTCATGTGTAGTCTTCAGGGTCTCACTAAGTAGACTGAATGCGTAGTGATTCTTCTGTTTTCAGCCTCCCAAATGCTGGGATTACAGGTGTGCACCACCATGCCCAGTCTCAATCCCAATCTCTTGGGTGGGGCTAGCCCGGCACTCCAGGGGTCGAACCCAGGCCACTGTGCTCTGCCTAAGCAGGTGCCCTAATCTGCTGAGCTCTCTTACTGGTCTGGTACCATAATTTTTAGTAAACAGTGTTTTCCACAAATTGTTGAAACCTTGGGGCAGGTTCTAATTTGGCACAGGATGTACAACCCACATAAGAATATAATTTCTTCTCTAATAAAAAAAATAAATAAATAAAGCAGAGCTTGCAAGATAAATCAGCATACTAAGCCCTTACTTAGGCAAGCTCAGGACCAGGTTTGATCCCCGTTACCACCAGTGGCACCAGCCTTGCACCTGGGTGGCTGAGCTGGCCAAGGACACTAGGCTTGGGAGTGTGTGCCTATAATCCTAGTGCTGGGAAGTCTCAAAACAGGAGGATCAGTATAAGTCTGAACTGCATAGTGAACCTCTGCAACAAACAAACAAATAAATACATAAATAAAATAAAACATCAACTAGAAAGTCATCTTCAAAATCATTATATTTCACACTCATTTGAGAATTAAAGGGTAAAGCAAATTCTAAAAGCTATGTAATGGGGCTGGGGAGATAGCTCAATAGTATAAGTGCTTGCCTGGCAAGGTCAGGGTCCTGAGTTCAATTCCAAATTCTGAAAAAAAGACATAAAAAAAGTAAAGAAGAGATAAATTAATAGTTTTACATTCTTTACAGAACTAGCAAAGTAACCTAGAATTCATATGGAGCCAGAAGATACCTAGAGTAGCAAAGCAATTCTGGGCAACAAGGAAAGACAGAGACTGTAAGTGAAGAAAACAACATGGTATTAGAAAAACAACGTGGAACAATGGTAGAACAGAATATAGATAAAGAAAGGACTTCAGGCACCTCAGCTGTGTTGCTTTTCACAAAGTGGCCAAATCCTTTCATTTGAGGAAAGACAGCCTCCTTGATACAGACAAGGAAAAACTGGCTGACCAGATACTGAAAGTTGAACCTAGATCCATTCCTGACCATGCACTAAGCTAAAATGAAAATGCATAAAAAAATCTCAACATTAGAACAGAAACTCAAATGTGATGGAGGACAAAATAGGTAAAATTCTTGAACATGTAAGTGTAGTCACAGACTTTCTAAATAAAACCCAGTTACACAAGAAAAAACTGCAATAATCAGCCAATAAGACTACAAGAAATTAAAAAGTTTCTGCACAGAAAAGGAACTCTTAATAGAGTGAAGAGACAATGTACAGACTGAAAAACATGTCATTTTCTCTTCAAAGGGCTAATATTTAGAATATATAAAGGAATAAAAAAAATTAAAAAATGGACCTCTAAAATTAATAGCTAATTCTCTGATGAATACATTCAAAGGCCAATAAATACATAGAAAAAATGTTCAACATCATTGTCCATTTGAGAAATACAAATTAAAACAACACTGGATGCCATCTCAGTCCAGAAAAAAAGGGCTGCTTCCACAATCAAAAATGAACCAGGAGCAAATTCTGGATAAGTTTTTGGGACAAATGAGCCATGCTTCCTTGTTGTCAGAACTGATTCAACCACTATGAATGTCAATATGGAAATTCCTAATAAAAAGTAAAAGTAGGAATTTCCTTTGACTCACCTATTCCCCTTTTCAGTATCTTTACAAAAAAGATGAAGATGTTACATCACAAAATGTAAATGCACAAGTTTATAGTGTCACAATCCTGAGTCTTGGAAAAACCTATATTTCCGTCAACAGATTAATGAATAAAACAATACGGTATTTATACACAGTGAAGTACTACTGTTCATAAAAATGGGTAAACTTGAGTCATTTCTAGGAAAATGGATGTATTCGAGCCATAATATTAAAAACAGTAACTCAGATACACAAACTTGAATATTGCATTGTTTCTCTTATGTGTTTAGAGAAACCATATGTATAAAGCACTAAATAAGACAGAACTCAGGAAAAAAGACAAGGAAACAAAGAAGTATTATAATACAGTGGGGATCAGGTATCTAAAAATACAGCATGACTTAGTACAATTATCATATATGGTTTATATGTTCTTTGGCTCACTAGTCTTGTTTTCAATCTATATATGATAATTAACTTTGTGAGATCTTATAAGATAATAAATCAATTAACAATGGAAATAAAAGGGGAGTGGAGGAAGGGGGTAAAGAAGGGACTTGAAATATGTTATGTTCATATACTCTTACTCTATAATGAATGTAATCAGACTGTATCTAAACCCATACTAAACAAACAAATTACAAACAGCTAAAAGAAAAAAATCAAAGCATTCTAAAAGACCCAACGAGAGCTAAAATGAAAACTTAGCTGGAAGCCTTAAGCATATGTGATGTCATTCATTGCCTGACTCTTTACTATACACTTCCACCGTGTGCTCATGAAAAAATTGGGGAGAGAAGGAAAGGGGCTCTGAGTGCTCCTCCTACGTGGTGCAGTGGCCTGAGCCTCTTGTCCACTAACTGCACTTTGTAAATACACAAAAGAGAGAAAGTAAAATAATCCTTTCCAGACTCAGTCTCTTTCCCCTGCTAGGTAACCAGCACAAAAGGAAAGCTTTTGTGTCTCAGGAAGAGGCACTTCTACAAATGATAGGAAAAACAATCTCCTGCAGAAAACATGGGTAAGGAATCATCTGTCACCAATTTCATCAGCATACAGTGCAGTGGGTGGAAGTAGAAGTAAATCTGCCTCTATTAGAAAGCTATGCTTCTTGTGGTAGTTAAAAAAAAATACTGAGACTGTCTGCAGAAGGAAAGGAGTCGAAAGTTGGTAAGGTTCAATCACTGTGATCCAGGTAGAAAGGATATGCATGAGACTGAATATGAAACTTAAAAGCCTGGAGAATCTCTTGCTCCCTACCACACACCTCATACAAAGAATAGCAGCTGTCACTAAGACAGAGACAACAGCATCAAGATTCCATCTATGGTGCAAATGTGTGCAGCCTGTCGATAGCTGTGTACGATGCAGTAATACAAAGAAATGCCACTTGCCCAGGATCCCATGCACCAAAGATAACTAGAGTCACAGTAAAATCAAACCTATCTTTATAACTGTCTAGCTTGAGCAGATTTTCCACTATTAATAGGAAGCATCTATTGATCTCAGACTATGATAATCTCACATATAATTCCAGAATTCAGTTTAAAAATGTTAGACACACACATACACACACACACTCAGTAAAGAAGTAGAAATAAGGTTTTCTTTTAAAAAATGACACTAGGACCAGAAACTAAGTTGAATTACCCATTGGAAAGGTGAGGCTGTAAGTCTGTTATCATTAACAGTATAAGACCAGTACAAAAGAGCAACATCTATGAATAGGAATCACAGAATTTCTCCAAAGAGATGGAAATCATAAAATCTCATCAAATGCAAATCCCAGAATTATAAAATACAATATCAGCAACTAAAATTTAGTAGAAGATAGGATCAAGCTTTATGGGCATTAGGTAGAATAAATAAACTTAAAAAATAGTCACTATTATCAAAACTTGAAATAAAGAACAAAATTGAGCAGAAAACAAAAATGAGGGCAACAGGAAAGTGTCAGCCTCTCAGCAATGACCTTGAATTATTTCTCAGTATGTCTTTTCTCTTTCTGACAAGACTGTAGAAATGATAGTGAGACACAAATTCTTTGATAAAAGTTAACATACTGCTTTGTGCAAAAGAATAGATATGGAGCTATAGTTGGTTCATTGAGACCTAAGAAGGTGTGTGTGCATGCATGTGTGTGTGTGTGTGTGTGAGAGAGAGAGAGAGAGAGAGAGAGAGAGAGAGACAGAGACAGAGAGAGAGTGAGAGAGAGAGGGACAGAAAAACAGACAGACAGACAGACAGAGACAGAGACAGAAACAGAGCTTTTTAGTTCACACTCTTAAAATGAAGGCGAATGACCTTCTTTCTCTTTTGCCCTACTTGTAGCTTCGATATGAGTATGAAATCATAAAGCCATAATTTTTTATCACCCTGGTCTCTTGGCACCATGAGCCTAAAATATCAACTAAAACTATTTATGCTTAAATTATTTTTCAAGATCAGCTTGACTCCAAAATCAGAGAAGAACATAACCAAAAAGAAAACTACAAGCCAACCTCCCCAATGAACATAGATACAAAAATCCTTAATAAGATACCAGTAAACAGAATGTAGCAACTCATCAAGATTATACATTGTGACTAAGCAGCATGCATCCCAGGGATGCAAGTATGGTTCAACAAATAAAAATCAAGAAATCTAATCCATCACATTAACAAAGTCAAAGACAAAAATCACATGATCATCCCAGTGGATGCAGAGAAGGCATTTGCCAAAGTCTAAAACTCATTAATACTAAAACCCCTAGAGAAAATTGGAAAAGATGGTGTCTATGTTAATCTGATAAAAGCCACCTATGAAAACCTAACAGCTAACATTATATCAAATGATCAAAACTGAAAGCTTTCACTCTAAAATCAGGAAAGACATGAGTGTCCATTATCACCACTTCTATTCAATAAAGTTCTCTCTAATTTCTATTATCCAGAGAAATTAGGCAAGAGAAAAAAAGGAAAAGAAATAAAGATAGGAAAGAATGACATTAAATTATCATTACTTTTTGATGACATGATACTTAAATAGAAAGCTTCAATAATTCCATCAAAAAACTTGTAGATTTAACAACCAAATCTATAGTTTTGAACACAAAGTCAACAGTCAAAAATTAAGAACATTTCTGTACATAAACAACAAATTCACAAGAAAAAAGTTAGGGAAAACACTCCTTTCATAAGAGTATCTAAAAAGGAAAAACTTAAGAATAAGTCTAAGAAATTATGTTAAACATCTGTACAGTGGAAATTACAGTACATTTATTTATCTTTTTTTTTGTATTTTAGGGAAGGGCCTACAGAGTGTTCAGGGTCTCACTACTAGATCTGACTCACAGTGATATGCCTGTTTACAGCCAGGAGCTAGGATTACAGGCACGCACTACCGTTCCAGGTCTCAAATGCTGTCTTACAGCGCCCTAGGGGCGGGGCCGGCACCACCAGCACAGCATGACCTGGGATGGAACCCCTCATCCCTGTCTCAGCTTGCAGGCACTTTAATCCACTGAGCTATTTGGCCAGGCCTACAGTACCTTTGAAAAGGTGATTAAAAGGAATATCAGAAAATGGAAATATATCCCTTGCTCTTTTATAGGGAGCACCTACATGACGATACTCCCAAGACTTCTGTAGAGATTTAGTGCGGTCCTAATCAGACATCATTAACATACCTTACAGATCTAGAGAAAAGTCCTCAAATTCATTTGGAACAAGGAGAGAACTAGAGTAGCAAAAGGAATTCTGAACAATAAAGGCAAGTCAAGGGGCTTTACAATCCCAGACCTGAAATTATGCTACCAAGTGACTGTGATAGAATCAGCATGATATTGGAAAAAAAACAAAACGACAACAAAAATAAAAAATAAAAAAAACAGGTCTGTGAATCAGTGGAACAGAATACAAGAGACAAACAAATCCCCAAAACATTCATTCATCTCACTTTTGACAAAGGAGCCAAACATGTTCACTAGAAGAAAAGTAGCATAATGCTGGACTGTGTTGGATTGTGTCATCGAGTTCAGGCACCTAAATTAGTTGAATGACAATGGAGTGCCCAAAGGAAGAATCAGGATGTGTGTGCATGGACAGTACAGTGGGGATAGATAACGCCATGCTTCTACATAATTCTATGAGAGGCAAGATTTGCACTAATGGAGGTTGGACAGGATATTATGTGGGCTTCTAGTACTATGGACAACCACTAGGAAAATAACAAGGTAGAAAGTATTAATTATTGAATCTTTGATGTAATTCAGGTATAAAAAAAAGATATGCAAACAGCTACACTCTCTTAATTTACTGATAAGAGGCATATGGTAGAATAATGTCTGTAAGTATAATATCATGTATGCACCTTCTATGATACCAAAACATTATGAAAATAGTTTGCAGTGTATTAATTTATCAAATCCATCTTGTCAAGGTATCTTAAAACTGTCATTGATATTTGTACTTCAATAAAATAAAAATTAAAAAAAGTAGCATCTCTAATACGTAGTGCTGGAGAAAGTGGCTTCCCCATGCAGAAGATTAAAACTCAACCTGTATCTATAACTATATACCAAATTAAATTCAAAATGGATCACAAATCTAAATATTAAAATAGAAGCATTTACTGTCAGAGAAAATATAAAGAAATCTTGAAGATACAGGTGTAGGCAGAGACGTTTTTTAATCAATACCCAGATTGCAAGGAAATATTACAAAAACTTGAAAAATAGGATCTCACCTTGTTAAATACCCAACAAAAGAAATCACTGAAAAATGTGAAAAGATAACTCACAGAGTGAGAAAAAAATTATAGCTAGTTGTTCTTCAAAGGACTTACATCTAGAATACATAAATAATAAAATAAAATCAGACCCCCGAATTCAAAGACTCAATCCAAAATGTATATTTGAAGGGCCGGCCAAGTAGCTCAGTGGATTAAAGCACCTGCAAGCAGGCTCAGGGGCCAGGGTTCAGTCCCCTGGCCTGCAGTGATGGCCCCACCCCCGGGGCACCCTGAGACAGCAATTGAGACTGGTCATGGTGGCATGCACCTATAATCCCAGCTCTTGGGAGACTGTGAACAGGCGATCACTGTGAGTCCCAAAATAGTAGTGAGACCCTGTACACACTGTAGACCTTTCCCTAAAAAATAAATAAAAATGTATATTTGAGGTGAATATGAACTTCTCAGATGAAGAAATACAAATGGCAAATAAATACATGAAAAAAATGTTAAAATTAGGGGCCAAGGAGTTGGCTCAGTGGAATAAGCACTTCCCTAGCAAGTGCAAGGGCCTGAGTTCAATCCCCAGTTCCATCTACACTGAGATTCCGTATCACCCCAGAGAGAATAGCTCTCAACAAATGCTGAACAGTCTGTGAAGAAAAATGTACCCTCCTGCACTATTGGTGGAAGTATATTATTTTATTCAGCATGGAGATTCCTGAAAACACTAGGATTGGAAGTCTCTTCAATTCAATAATTCTCCTTCTGTGTATTTTTCCAGAAGAACTGAAAACATAGTATGACAGAAATATACTTGCTCCCAGGCTAATAGCAGTACAATTTATAATAGCTAACTGTTGAAAACATCCCAAAGCTGCCGGGGGACAGAAACCTAGTGGTCCAAATATTGCTGTTTAGAACACTGTTAAGTTTATTTGAACTTAAGTTAGACTTGAACTATTATCTTAAACTTCCAATAAAACTGATAATCTGATTTCCAATGTTCACCTTATTTTCATTTAACTATATGCAAAAGCTCTGTGTTGTGCAAAACATACTCTATTGTGTATCAAGTTTTTTCACAGAGCTGATTGGTTGACTGAAATCTGAAAATGGTAGTAGTTTAAGTTGTAAAATAGGTTTAAAATTCACTTTCTATTGTCAATCAGCAATTTTTTTTCTAAATTGATTTCATGAGCACAAAAATCACCACTGAGTAAAATTTCATTTTTTAAATAGAACCTAAGAATTAAACATGCTGGAAATGCAGGTCAGACATAGAGCCTTGGAATACAAGGAGAGTGACTTTTTTGTAAGAGAAACAAAAATAAAACACAGATTACTTATTTGTCTATTCAGGAATATAGGTTCTATTTTTTGCTCTTCTACTACTTGTCTCTAGGTGTAGAAAAACTAAAGTGTTCTCAATTAGGAAGCATACTCTAATGATGTGATATCCATCCACCACTTTCAGAACATAAAGTTCTATTCTCCTATACATAAGCATCACACCCATGTGCTTAATCCCCTGCTGTAGTCCATTTATCCAGAAGTTTCCACATTTGTCTTTTATTTGCACCAGGTAAATTATGACAGAGAAGAGTTTGTGAGCAGCTTCCATTCCCCAGACATTTTGTGAATGGAAGTGAGTTACTATAAGTCAACACTTCTTTGAGTATTTATGCCATCAGAGGTGTTAAAAAGAATACCTGTTCTCCTCTGTAACACAAACAATGAGGGCCCAAGGGGCAACTTGCCAAGGTTAGGAGGAAGCTAAAAGCATTTCACAGATCTAACTTAGTGGAACTAAAGTTGCTCACTATTCCCATGGCTTCATTCACTTGCCTACCAGGCCCTGAAAGCCCACAAGTTGTTACTTACGTAGATGCTCTCTCAACTTTAGGGTTCTCTGAGTACAAAGCATCAAACTACAACATCCCATCGATGGGATAATGAACACTTCAAGTTTTCCTTGGTATATTCTCAGAGAGCTTCTGAACAACAGCCTAGAGACACTCAAATTAATACAACTCAGGAGGCCAGTGTGACAGAACAGCATATACTATTATTTTACTAAAAGGATATTGTTTCAAGAAATCCTTTATGTGAAAGGACACACTCCTCAAGAAGAACACACTCCTCAAGAGGAACAGAATTAACAGTATGGTATCACTCCCCTTTAAATTTCAGAGCAACACAGATACACAGAAATTTGGCAAATTATCCAAAATGTACCACAATCAGATCTGAAAGTAAGGAAGCTTCAAATTCTGTCATAGATAGCAATTATTTCTAACTAATGTTGTTCCAATAAATGTCAGTGTGACCATAGAATCTCAGTGTGAGCATACTTGCTTAGTTTTCAGAAACTTAAAACCTAGAAATAATGTTGATAAATTCCTTTGCAAAAGAATGGAAATAAAGAAGAGGACAAACAAAGTAAAGTCAAAATGGTGGCTGCATTAGTCAGCTTGTCATCACTGCCAGGAAAATCCTGAGGCAGCCTATTTTGAAGAAGAGAAGTTTATTTAGTCCACAGATTTGATTCAAAGCACAGGATCAGGCAATTGCACTGGCTCAGCCTCTGGTAGGTACAGCCTCAGCACAAGGGTGCTATCACAAGAGTATGTGTAGTGTTAAGTGAGCATCTGTAACTCGGGAAGCAGGGAGAGCTGGCTGGATGAGCTTTCTCCCTTTTCATGGGAATTAACCTGCATTTTGTGTGGAAACACTTCCATCCTTTTCAAGCTCATATCCCTACTGATCTAGTGTCACATATTAGACCTGCTCTCTCAAAATCTTCCAATATTGCCGTTTGGAGGATTCACCTCCTAACACCTGGACCCTTGTGAGCTAGGCAAAATTAAACCATAGAAGTCAAGAAATAAAGCAAAGTAGAATAAAGAATGTTCGTAGTAATGTATGTCAAGATACCTGCATAAATACAGCTGGAAAAGCACAAAGGAAAACATGGGCATTTGTAAAATCATTTTTCTTAAAAAAAAAAATAGACATGTAAGATTGTCATAAGAAAAGCTCAGTTTTACCAAGCATTGTAAGTTGAAAAATGTTTTCTATCATTTCACATGTATGATTATTGATTAATGAAATCAAAGAAATTATTAGTCAAATTACTTTACATAATCCACACTATCTCATGATAATTTCTTAAAGGAACATCAAAACCCACTTTAAAAACTGATTACACATTCTGTAGTGGAAGTGATGGCAAATCTTTTAGAACTTTCAGTGATAGCAAACCACTGACTATGCCACACATGCCATGAGTTTGCCACTTCTGATATAAGGGTCCTGAGAGGAAGTGACAGTAATGTGAAAAGGATGCTCTCTAAACACATAGCTCTAAATAAAGCTCTGCAGATAGGGCCAGAGAGATGGCTTAGTGGAATAAGTGCTTCCCTGGCAAGTACAAGGGCTTGAGTTCAATCCCTGGTTCTGCCAAAAAAAAGCTCTGCAGCTATTTAATTTCACAGAATTATAAATGGTTATCTTTAACTGAATAGAAGTTCTTATTTTGAGACCCAAATACAGGCTTTGAAAAAGAGCCAGGATTTCTAATGCTGAACGCACATATGGTATACTGACACATTGTTGGAAGACTAGCTCATAATTTCCTTATATTTTCAAGAACATTTGCCCCAAAGTAGTCAGTTGTTGTGGATGTAGATAAGGAATTCGGTGAACTCTTTGTCTTACCTTTAATATTTCATTTGAATCCTTTTTTTTTAACCAGGTTATGATGTATTTGGGTCTACAAATCAGTGGTTAGCATTATATATACTAGCAGCAGTCAGATATATAGGTGTTGTGTTGCTAATGAAATACACAAATATTTCCTAAAGGGAGCGAGCAAACTTTGTAAGTATAATACAAAATTTTATAAAAGGCATGAAGATTTGAAAACTGAACAGGCTGTCTTGAACCCTTGTGACTGACCTATATGATTATTTATGTCTAAAAACACAATTAAAAAAGAAACTGTACCTGACTCATTATGTATTTTATGAATCATGTAGCTATTATGTGTAAAAGCTTTAAAGCTTAGGCAGAAGATTATATAACTATTTCTTATCATTCTAATTACTAATTTATTACATTTGTGCAGAAACTGAATAAGAACAAAAAGCCTGAGGTGTTCTTCTTAAAGATATTATTTTTAAAAATAGCTCATTTCGTGCCAGCATTGTAGGTCCATGGAAGATCATGTGCTACGCTTACAGAGAGACTTGCGGGTTGTAATCCCAGCGCTAATGAAAAGCAAAAAGCTTCACTTCTATTTCATTAAGTGAGCAAAATGATCTGTTTCTTATAGCACAACTATAATGTATATGGTGCAGTGTATAGCTTCTGTAAGGATACAATTTTTGCCTCTCCAGTTTTGAAAGCTTAAAATGATAACATCTTACTACTGTGTTGTGGCTTACTGTATTTATCCACCACGTGACCGTTCTTATCTGAGGCAGGCTTGGCCGATCTGAGCTACATTTCTTTGTGTCTGAAGTTATCAATAATAGAGTTAGCTGAGCATGCATCGCCTCACATATGTAGTTATCATACAGAAAAGTATGTTTTTATGTGGTAGTTCTTCTAAAGAAGAGAACAGAAACATGCATGCTTTCTTCAGATCTAAGTTAGAATTTGGTACAATGATACATATTCTGCATATAATGGGAAAATCAAGTCATAAAATTGAACTAAGTCAGAAAGTTAAAAATCAAAGTATATTTCTTGATGTCAGATTAGAAAAGCAGTGGAGACACCACTGTCAAGTCACACTAGAAAAGAATGAGGATACACAGAGAAATGGAAAGGTCACTATTTCAAAAATATGTGACAAGGGATAATCCGCTTGGGTTGCCCTTCTGTTCCTCTCTCAAACACAAACTTTATTGTCCCATATATGAGACATTATAAGGGCTAGCCAGGTAGCTCAGTGGACTAAAACCCCCGATTAGGCAGGCGCATGGACCAGGATTCCAATGCTCAGGGTGCCGTGTTGGCCCTGCTCTCCGAGCCTGCTGAGAAGGTGCCTGAATCTGGGCGTGGTGGTGCACGGCTATAATTCCAGTGCTTGGAAGGCTGAAAACAGGAGGATCACTATGAGTCTGATCTGTGTAGTGAGCCCCTGTAGGCCCTGCACTAAATACTTTTTTTGTTTAATCTAAAAATATAACGTTATTAAGGAAGATGTTAAGAATTTTCTTGGAATTTTCTACAATGTTCAAAATAAAAGTTGAACAATCCACAAAAAAAAATTCTAAATTAAAACAATACAACATATTAATATAAACTAAACATAAACATTTACACATAGGGAAAAAATGAGGTAAGTAAATCTATTAAAGTTAGAAAAAAATATTGATTTTAATGTAAAGAATCTCTATTCAGAGGTATGAAACAAACAGTAAACACCAGTACAAACTACTCGTTCACCATATGACCAGAACATGTACCGTACAACATACTTACACTGTACTTCTCCATCACTGTGAGAGGTTCACGTGGCTCCTCATAAAGGGCTTTCCAATGCCATGCAAACATTTAGAGTGCAGACTGAAAGCAGACTGCCTAAATTCATATCCTCCTGCTAATAAACAGCTTTGTGGTCCTTAGGAAGTTATGACTCTTTTATCATTCTTTAATGAATAAAGTTGATATGATGGAAATACCTATCTTGGGCTTTTTATGTAAAAATGAATCATACAACCAAGGTAAAGCCTCCTGTGTAGCATAACCACATCATACATTATTGAAGAAAGGCTGGCCGTTTTTATTGAAAACTTTAAAATCTGGTGTAAAAATAGAAATACTCAAAACTCTGTGAAATATATTTGAAATTTCTTATTTAAACTGTAATAAAATTTCTCAAACCTAGGTCATATAAAGATGTATATTTTAAAGACTTTTTGGAATGAGCATGTGCTATACTCACAATATAAACAAACTTCTGTTCACCAAGTCATAGGGGGAAAATGCTATGTAAATTATTTGCACACAAAACACCAAAGACTACAGCCCTGAAATCTGGCTTTTTGGCACAAATCAGAACCAAGAATTTGACAATGAGTCGTTACTGTCATTCTTAGTAGAATAAACAGAAAAAAATCAACGAAATTCAATCAATGGTTTTTGGACCCAGAAAAAATTAAATTTGAGTGGCAAACTTCAATCCACAAATCTACGAAGAGGCAAATATAGAGATTAGTTCTAGAAATGTGCTTACCCAGAGAGTAGCTACTTGATCGTGGAATGATGGAAGAGTTCAAGGATACCAATTGTGATGTATTTCTCTGGGCTGAACGAGACCTACATGAGAATGAGGAGTATCTAGGACCATTTCTTTGGTGAGAAATCTAAGTGTTTACTTTTGGAAAATCTACCAGTTGATATATCAAAGACCTAGAAAGAATAACTCATCATTCAGAGATCTTTTTGGGGTTTACCATTAGGGATTGAGCTCAGGGTCTTGCATGTGCCGGGTAAGTGCTCTACCACTGAGCTACAGCCCCAGCCCAAACTTGTCACTTCGCAGGGAGACTAAAAGTGTAATCTTTACAAAGCCTGTTGCACCTATAGCTAGAGTAAATAAAGCCCAGTTTCTACAAAAGTTTATATACATCCTCACACAACAAACGTATTCATCTCTACTGAATCCTACTAACAAACATTTTCATGTTTTAGCCAGGTGTGGTGAAACAATTCTAATCCTAGCACTGCACAAGGGTGTTGTGGAGGATCACAAATAAGTGTAGCCTGGGTAATTTGACACACTGACCTTGTCTCCAAAATCAATCAATCAAAGGGCAATGGGCTGTAGCCAGTGCAAAGCCCTGTGGTTTAATCCCTGATGAAAAAAAATGCTTTTCAAAAAGACAAAAAACTAAACGAAAGAAAGAGAAAATAAAATGTAAACAACAAGCAAAAAGCATCAAAATCAGTCTCAGTTATGATATAGAAATTACAAATAATAAAGAGGGAACTTAAATAAATATGATGAATGTATTTAAGACTTTCACAATAAGCCTCCAAAGCTACATAGCTAATGTTAGCAGAGAAGCAGATTTGTGAAGGAAGAATCAAAACCAAAATGCTATTGATCAAAACCATGGTGACATAAATGAACAATATCTCTAATGGGACCATCAGAAGAATAGTCAGAACAAAGAACCAATGTGTTTGAAGAAGAATTAATAGAATCTTTCTGAACTAAAAATGAAGAGAAAAAATATCTGCAAATCCATCACTGTGATGTCATTGGAAGGATGTCTGGCATGATAAAATGGGTCTGATAGCAGGTAATACATGAGAACATATTTGGTTGCCATTCTATCTTCCTTTTTAATAGTACCTGAGGACCATAAGCACATATGTTTACTTTTGTATATCTATGTCCTTGTAATATTACTTTGGGTTTTCCTCCAACTATCAGCTGTAGAGGCCCAAGCTGCAGCAGTCCACCATGAAAATGTAGGGCTCGATTCCATAAAGTATGTTCTATGTGCCCAGTTTTCCATTGAAAATGAGTCTGGAGATGGGAAGACTGATGCCTCTAACTGACCATGTAACACTGGACAAGGCCTCTGAAGTCATGACATGGTCAGGAAAGCCTGAAAAGAAAATCTTGTGCCAGTTTTGATCCTTTTCTAGAAGGAATCTTCTGGAGGACCAATCCACAAAGCAATAACTACACTTACACATATCTCTGCAAGTCTACCAAGGGACCAAATCACCTTCCTCGAAATGAGGGGCATTAGCTTATGAGAAACAGGTAGGAATGGTAGGTTTAAAGTCTCTTAAAAGATTACCATCCTAGGTAATGTACTTCTCCCTGAACCACAATAATACATAGAGAAATTAATGTAAGGTTAGCTATTGCAAGGAGAAGATTTTCAGGTGACTGACCAAATCCTGGCAGTTAACTAGGTGATAACCCTCATGAAGGGTCTTCTGCAGGCCTGCCCGGGAAGGTGGGTAATGGATCTAGCATTCATTGCTTGAAATCTCTGCAGAGCACTTGATGTGCATGTAGATGGATTTGTTTCTGGACATGAAAATGCTCTGATGGTCATAATGTCTCTGAACTTTCTGTGGAAATATAAGCATAACCTCAGGCCCAATTTAAAATTGATGCCAGGTCATTCCAAACACCAGATTACAGGTCACACCAAGCAGGATTCAGAAAACTTAAAACATAACAAAGGTGTTTTAAAAATTTTCATTCATTTTAATGAGAAAGATAAAATAGCAATGAAACAGTTTCAAATCAGGTTAGAAGGACAGTTAAAATAATTAATACATCACATATTGTTGTATTTACAGTAGTTATTCAGAGGACAAGATGCAGACATGATACATTGTCTGAACATTAGTAGAAACCTTTCTTTTCATTGAACTACAAGAAAGTAGCTGTGTATCTATCCTAACAATTTTGTATATACATACATATTTTTGCACTACCAAACAGTCCTTTATATCCCCCTGTTTTGTTTCATTTTGTTTTGTCAGAGATGGTTGTTCCTTGCTGTTAGAGAAGCTGTGTTTGAAGAAATCTTTAAAGGACCTTTTCATATTTGACGCCAGTCCAAAGACTATAGGTACATGAATTTAGAAAAATAACACAATATAGTCTAATAGTACATAACAGTAGTGAGTTATCAGCACAACGGGCAATTTTCAGAAGTTGTTGACTTGAACCTTTTACAGCTCAGCATATTAATACTGCTTTACTTTTTATACCTCATAGTTACACTTTTCTACAAAATATTTAAAATGGATTTAAAACAGACCTATATAACTAAAAATGTAACTTTTGCCATCAGCTAAGGTCAGTAAAACCCCTTCAGGATTTACCCTGGAACCATGTACAGCACTTTGTGGATCCTTGTAGGTGTCAGCCATCTGGATGAGTCACAGCCATTGCTTGAACAATGTGCTATCTGTGCAAGCCTGAGAGAATTTTTTTCTGTCGAGGTGACTCTCCTTGGGCATACTATACATTGTTGATCACTTTCCTCTTTGGCCCCATAATCTCCATGATCTGAAAATTTGGGACACCACTTAGGACATTGCAACAGAGGTTCTCTTATTCCTTAGTCTTCACTGACCTTAAAGGTTTAGGGTCAAAATATTGGCTATTTTTTAGCCCATCTATATGTCTAATTTTTGGTCTGCAAACTTTAATTGTTTGACATCGAGAAGTTCAATATTATTAGAATCCTATAGCAGAGCTAGTTAAGTTTAACATCTCTATCTGTCTGAATATCACATACTTTAGACAAAGGATGGAACTATTTTCTAACAATGATGGAAATTCTAAAATTTAAATTGCCATAGAATCTTTGAAAACAATTACACATTTTTTACAAAAAGACTTAGAAATTAAACCATATACAACATTGTAGCAGTAAATTCCTGCTACACTTTGTTTTTCCTGTCTCATTCATTTTATTATCTTTTTTAAAACAGACATTTACTTTAAAGAGAATACAACAATAATTGATATGAGACCAAAATGATAAGTATTTTAAACATTGTTTTGTATTGCACATTACTTCTACAAGGTAATTGCTTAGCTCACAGATATCAGCTATAGAGTTACTCAGGATGAGTATTACTACTCATTGACTGCTATTTTCAAAAACCTGATGGAAATTTTTAGAAGTATTGCCTTAACCATCTTGTTTAAACAAGTTTATGCTTTTTCTCCTGGAGTATTTCCTGACTTTTCTCCTTTCTCTCTCTTTGTTGTCAATTCTTAAGTTCTCACTTTCCATTTAACTGTGATTTACTTTTCAATTTTTATTCCTTCTATTGAGTTCTTACACTACAGAGACAATATGATATTTGCACATGAGTCTGGTTTATTTCACTTATGAGTATATATTCAAGTTGCATCACTTACCTATGAAAGCTTCCCGTTTATTTTTCTTTACAGCTGAGAAATACTCCATTGTATAAAAACACCACATATTTTTCATCTGTTCTTCAAGTGATAGACATTTTGGTTGTTCCCAGGATGTGGCTATCACAAATTGTGCTGCTATAAACATAGGCACACATATAACACTATCATATGATGTTTTCAATTCTTTTGGGAAAATTCCCAGAAGCAGAATAGCTGGATTAAATGGGATTTCCAGTCCTAGTTTATTAAGTAGTCTCCTCTCTGATTTCCATAATGGTTGCACCAGTCTACATTCCCACCAACAGTGGAGAAGTGTTCCTTTTTCCCAACCGCCTCTCCAACATTTGTTGTTGGTTGATATTTTTCTGACTGCTATTCTTTAAAATCTCAGTGTTGATTTAATTTTAATTTTTCAAATGGCTAGTGATGTGGAACATTTTTTTCACATATTTATTTGCCACTTGCATTTCTTCTTCCGAGAAGTGTGTTTTGATGTAAGATGCCCGTGTTTGGATTGGGTTTTTTAAATTTTGGGACCCTAATGATTTTTAGCTTTTTATAAATTCTAGATAGAAGACCTTTGTCTGAGTGCTTATTGAGATTTTTCCAAATTTGTGAGTTTTCTTATCCTTCTATTGGTGATTTATTTTGATGTGCAAAAACTTCTCAATAAAAGGTGATTCCACTTGGTGATTCTTTCAAATATTTCCCATGCCGTTCGATTTTTGTTCATTAAATATTTGCCTGCCCTATATCGTCAAGATTTCCACCTACTTTCTCTTCCGGGAGATTTACTGATTCTGTTTTGGTATTTATATCTTTAATCCCTTTTCACTTTGGTTTAGTGCATGGTGATAGGCCTGGGTTTTTGGCATGTAGAGAGCAAGTTTTTCCACTTGTTAAAGAAGTTATCTTTCTTCTAGTAAACATGTTTGGTCCCTTTGTCGAAGATATCATGGCTAAGTGTATGGTACTTCTATGTGCCACTTCTAATCTGTTCCATTAATCCTTAGGTATAGATTTTGGCAATACCCTGCTGATTTCAATCACAGAAGTTTGTAATATAATTTTCAGACAGGGTTTGTAATATGTCCTGCTTTGCCTTTATTGCTCTGGATTGCCTTTGCTATTCTTGTTCTTTTCTAGTTCCAAATAAATTTCAGGAATGATTTCTTTAGATCTGTGAGATATGTTTGTGGTATTTTGATAAGGATTGCTTTAAATCTGAATAACAATTTTGGGGGTATGGCCATCTTCACAACGTTGATTCTTCCTATCTAGGAGCAAGGAATATCTTTCCACTTTCTTTTTTTGGTGGAACAGGGGATTAAACTCAGCCTCTTGTGCTTGCCAGCAAAGTGCTTATTCCACTGAGCTATCTCCCTTACCCCCATATTTTTCTATTTTCTGAAATCCTCTGCAATCTCTTTTTCCAGGGTACTGTAAATTTCCCTGAACAGATATTTTATTTCTTTAGTTAGATTAATTCCTAAGTGTTCCATTTTTCATGGTACTACTATAAAGTACATTGTTTCTCTAATTTGTCACTCAGTGTGTTTGTTATCTGTGTAGAGGAATGCTATTGATTTTTGGGTACAGACTTTTTTTTTTTTTTTTGGCAGAACCAGGCATTGCCAGAGAAGCGCCTTTTCTATTGAGCCATCTCCCTGGTCCTGTGGGTAGTGACTATGTATCCTGCTATGCTACTGAATTTGTTGATTCTTTCTAGGAGCTTCTCAGTGGAGGTTTATGGTCTTCCAAGTAGAGTATCATGTCATCTTCAAATAATTATAGTTTAAAATCTTCTTTACCAATTCTTATTCTTTTTATTTCTCCCTCTTCTCTAATGGCTCTAGGTAATGATTCCAGGATCATATTAAATAAGAGTGGTGATGTAGGATATCCTTGTCATGTACCTGATCTGAGAGTAAGAGATTTCAGTATTTCCCCATTTAGGAATATATTCCCAGTTGGATTGTGATAGATTGCTTTTATCAGACTGAGGTAGAAGCCATCTATTCCAATGTTCTGCAGGGCTTTGATAACAAACAAGTGTTGGAGTTCGTCAGTGACCTTTCCTACATCAATTGAGATGACCATATGGTTTTTGGCTTTGGCTCTATTGATATAGTGTATTACATATATAGATTTGCATATTTTGAAGTGTCCTTTTATCTCTGAGATGAATCATACCTAGTCATGGTATATAATCTTCTTGATGATTTGCTGTACTCTATTTGTTGGGATTTTTATTGAGAACTTTTGCATCAATCTTCATGAGGGACATTGGCCTGTGGTTCTCTTTTTTAGTTGCATCTTTCTCTGGTTTTGGTATCAGTATAATACTTACCTCCAGGAATGACTTTGGGAGTATTGTTTCCTTTAAAATTTCATTGAAGAGTTCAGGAGTATTTGGATTGTATGTTCTATAAATTTCTTATAGAATTCAGCTGTGAATCCATCAGGACCTGGGCTTTTCTTTGCCAGCAACTTCTTTATTACATTTTTCATTTAATTGGCTGTTATTGGGTTATTAAGAGTTCTTACATCCTCTTGATTCAGTTTTGTAATTTGTACCTTTCTAGGAATCTGTCCATTTATTGTATCTTCAATTCTGTGAGAGTAAAAATTTTTTAAAGTAGCTATAAATGACCTTCTGAATTACCACTGGGTATGTTGTAATTTTGCCCTGTTCGTTCCTTATTGCTTGAATTTTTTTCTTTCTTTTTGATGAGATTATAGAGGAGCTTATTAATTTTATTTAATCTTTCAAAGAACCAGCTTTTTAATTCATTAATTCTTTGTATTGTTTTCTTAGTCTCAATTGCATTAACTTCTGTTCTAATCTTTATAAGTTTCTCCCAATTTGGGCTTCAGGTTTGGTTTGCTCTTCTTTTTCTACATGTTTGAGGTGCAGCATTAGGGCATTTATTTGTTCCTGTTCTGTTTACCTAATGTGTGAGTAAATAGCTACAAATTTCCCTTAACGAACTGCTTTGATTGCATCCCATGAATTCTGTTAAATTGTGCTTGAATTTTCATTGAACTATAGGCATTATTTAATTTCTTCTTTAATTTCATCTGTATTTTATTGGTTGCTGAGGAGGGTGTTGTTTAATTTCCATGTATTTATGGGGGTTTTGTGGTTTCTTTTGTCATTTATTTCCAGTTTCGTTTCATTGTAGTCAGACAATATGAATGGGATAATTTGTTTTCTTACATAAACATAAACATGACCTATGGACTAGTATGTGGTCTATTTCAGAAAATGACCCATGTGCAGCTGAAAAGAATATGTGTTCAGCTGTGGTTGGGTGGAACGCTCTGTACATGTCCACTAAGTCCATTTGTTCAAAGGTCTGGTTTAGTGCTGCTACTTCCTTGGTAATTATTTATCTGCTTGACCTATCTTTTTGGGATAAGGGAGTGTCAAGTTTTCCTGTTAAGATTGTCATAGTGGATATTAGATTTTTCATGTTCATTAAAATTTGAAAATCCTCTGAGAACAGGATTGCTACATCTGCTTTTTTCAGAAGTGCTGGGGCATGTAGTTTTGTTTTCCATCCTTTGACTTTCAGCCTATGAATTTCTTTATGATTGAAATGCATTTTTTTATATAGCACATTATCAAGTTTTGGTTGCTAATCCATTCTGCCAGTCTTTTTCTTTAAATTTGTGAATGGAGTCCATTTATATTGATGGTTATAATTGAGATGTATTGCCTTCTGATTGATATGTTATTTACCTGCTGTTGTATACCTGTTTATTTCCTGTGTCTGTTTGCCCTATTTGGTGGATTCTTTCTATTCTCAGTTGTGGAGTTGTGGTCATTTGGTCCCTTCTCTAGAATATCTTTTAGTAATATGTGGAGAGTTGGCTTTGTTATCGTGAAATTATTGAGTTTTTCTTTGTCATGGAAGTTTTTCATTTGTCCATTGAACTTGAAAGACAGTTTTGCAGGGTGTATCAATGTGGGTTGGCATTTTCTTCCAAGATTTGTAGTACTTTACTCCATGCACTTCTTGACTTGGTAGTTTGTGAAGAGAAATTTGCCATTATTCTAATGGGTTTTTCTTTAAATGTGATTTGTTTCTTTTCTCTAGCAGCTCTCTTAAGATGAATTTCTGGGATCTTGATTATTATATATCTGGGTATGTTTTTAATTGGGTTGATATTAATTGGATTTCTATATGCTTCGGTTACCTGAATATCAGATTGTTTCCCTATCTGTGGGGAGTTTTCTTCTATTACTTCTGCCCATATTTTTCATATCATTTGTATGGACTCCTTTCTCACTGATGCCTATTAGTCCCACATTGTTCATCTTTGCATTGTCTTGCAGATGTTAAATTATTTTTTCCTGCATCCTAGTAGTTTTTTTAGAGATTTTTGTGTACCTTTTTATTAGCTGCAAAGGTGTCTTCAAGGCCTCAAATTATATCTTCACTTTTATTCAAATGGCTCTGCCAGCTTGTGATTGTGGTTTATTTTCCTGTATATCTTTTTGAATATGCTTCATGTGTTCTATTTCTTTCCTATATTGCTCATTCAAGGATTCCATCATTGTCTATTCTCCTCTATTTTTTATCAGTGTCTTATTTAGAAACACTTAGTAACTCTGTCATTGTAGTTATTGTTTCATTTTTTGCTTCAGAAATTATTTCTGATCTGATTTCCTCTATACCTTTCTGCAGCTTTTTCTTTACCTCAGACGCCATTCTTTCAGAGATTTCAGGTGTGTGAGTTCTTATTTCGTCTAAGCTATTGTCTCTTGCATTTATTTTGGGTGGGCTCAACACCTAAGGATGCATTTTGCTCCTTCTCTTTCTCATTTTGTATACCACTGTCCTCTTACCTTTGTTGTAGAGATTTGGTGCTATTATTACCTTAGCACCTATCAAAATTCTTACCAAAGAGTTATGTGGTTACACAGTTACAGTTTTGTATTTACAGTACCACAATTAAGACCAACACTAATGAAGGGTAATGATATTTAGCAGTTGACAGACTTTTGTAACTAATGAGTTTATAGTTTAGACCATAAGAGCAAGCATTATGTCTGTGTAGCTAAGCATATATTAAATTGGGAATTTGTATTTAAATTAGTTCCCCTAAATTCTGTCTGATCACTTCCCTTGATATACAGTCTTCCAGGCAGACTAATTCACCCTGGGTACCTGTTGCCCCCTCTGTCCATCAAGAGAGAAAGAAAGAGGATGCTGTCATAGATGTAGGTCTAGCAAAGTGTCTCAGCTTAGCATGTCTGAATCTACCAAGTTCAAATCATCCAGGTAGGCTGCTGTGTTCTGCTTCTTCCAACTGCCACCCATGGAAGTGAACCTCCTATACCCTTCCGGCAAGATGTTCAGCTCCTGGATTAGCTGCGTGGGTCTGGCCCCTTGTGTCTCTGCAAGAAGTTCTCCCAGAGTGTTCTAGAACTGTCTGGAGTTGCTTGTCTGATGGAGGAAGTTCCCACTAGTGCATGGATGGTCTCACACATACGCCAGACCTGGGTATGTGCTGGAAAGGGATCTGGTGAACAGGCAAGCAGGCCTACACACAGGCGGGGCCTGGGCTCTGGCTGGAAAGAGTGTAGCAAAGTTTTGACTCTGTATTCTGCTTTCTTTTATTCACCTATTTTATTTTAGAAGAAAAAAGTGTTCAATTATTATTTTTGATCTTGGGGATTATACGGGTTCCCTGTAACATGCTTTATCTTCCATTTATCAAGAATACTAAAAAGTTTTGCAAATGTGAATAGGACAAATATCAGGTTTTAATATTTGTAACATTAAGTTAGCAAAGGCTGATTCACAGTGTTGTACCATGCATTGATTTTGTTTACCTGAATGACAGTTATCATGGAACACATGTGAGCAGATATCTATAAAAGCATGAATATATTTAGGTTTGTAAAGGAGGATACAATTGTAATACTCATTTGCCATGACCAGAACTGGTTCTAAGACTTCTGGGATTTTAGCTCTGCTGAGGAATGAGGTGAGAGGCAGGACATGATGCCATGATTTGTCCACTTTGTGCTTTGATAATTTTATATTCCTTTTGCAAAGGTTTAGAATTTTGAGATACAAATTCATAGAGTTTCTTACTTTATCAAAAATGGAAACCAAATTTACAATAACATCTGTACTATAATTAGCTGATGACAACAAATCTGGGAGATTACAATGCAACCTAATATGTTCAAGAAAGAATGGAGAAGTTCTTCTTAACACAGGTCCTAGAAATTTTAAAAATAGTTGCAATACAGTAGGTTTGAGATAATCCAGTTGTGGTTGTTGCTTTTCCAGTGTTGATAAAATCCTTAACTTTTCCTGCAAAGCACCAATGGCCTCACTATAAATCCAATTTTATATGTATTTTGCTTAATTAAGAGCACAAGTATAAGAGTACAGCTTTGCAAACTTTTAGCTAAATGTTTGCTTTCTTGTATTGCATCTTAGCCATTATCCTGCTATCTGGTAGCACACACCTCAGAGAGTCAGACGTAAATAAGATAGTGTCCCATTCTTTCAGAGGTCTATGCACCATAGATTGACAAGAAGGGGTATAATGAACACTGTTATAATGCCTTCCTGTTTATCTTCACCAATATAAGGGAGTGGCAGTGAACTCTGTGATATCCACTGAAGAGAGCTTATCAGAGTAGTGGAGGTGGGTCTAGTCAGCTCAGGAAAGGGCACTGATTGGCTCTTTACTATGATGCTATCAGCTCCCATATCCATCAAAGCAGTAAAAGATTTCCCTTTGAACTTAATGCTATAAATAGGTCTAGGACTGAAATACTCTGGGAAAAATCTAATTATTTGCTTATAGGCTCATCCCTACCAGGTTCACCTGGGGTTAAGGACAGGTGTGAAAATTTCAGCGGGAATTAAATTTGGCTCTTCTCTCCCCCAACAAATCAAGGCAAGAAGCCACTGGTAAATCTAATTTTGAACTCTGAGTGGTCAGCCAGAGAAGGGAAACAAGAAAAGCACGATTTTATAATACATACATCCCAGCAGGGGACTATTTCTATTCTGGTTTCGATGGGGATATAACTGGCTTAACTGGGTCTGGATCACTTGAGTGCTGACTGATCCTTTTTTGGTTATTGTTGCTGGGGCCCTCAGCTTGAGCACATGGCTTGTTTCTCTGCAAGGGTTTGCCATTTTAATGAAATTTTGATTTACAATCTTTTTGCCCAGGGAAAGCCTTTCATGCAGTGCGGACACTGAGGACTGGGTAAATCCGCTGAGAAGGCTGGCACCTTTACAGGCACTGAACAGTGCCAATGAGTGTGCCACAATTAAAACATTTAACCATATAAAATTTACTAGCAAAGTGTCGGGACATAGCCTAGACCATGAGTGTAGAAGCACGCGTGGTAGAGCCAATATTTTGGTGTGCATGAAGGTAAGCAGATAAATTTTCTGTGTGAAGTACTGAGGCTAAGGCTCTTTTACATTTATCATTGGTATTGTCATAAACTAACTGACAAACAAGCATTTTAGCGGCAATGCTGTGAGGAATCTGCTTGTTTATGCCCTCTTTTAGTCTTGCTACAAACTGGATATAAGTTTCTCTAGGACCCTGGATGTTATTATTTGTGTCTAGTTGTCCCCCCAAGGCCTCATGTAAGTCATGGGGCTGATTTACTTCTAGAGTTTGTGATGATGGATCTGAGTACAGCTGGGATTATGGGTGGAAGCGCTCCACCCAGCCTGAATTTAATGTAAGAGACAGAGAGACAGACTTGCTTTCTCTTGCCAATGTTGCTGCTACTCCTCCACTTAGCTCTCTTTGCTGCTGTCATGAAAGGCTGCTGGCTGCCATGCATGCTCTGCCTGGGAGCCAGCTGAGTATGGGCTGAAACTCCAGTAACTATGAGCTAAATAAACCTTTCCTTCCTTCATTTTGTCCTAGCAATGAGAGAAGAGTAACTGAGACACTGGAGTGTCTGCTTAAAGGACTTAGTAGGTGTATTGTCTTCTGGCACAGAAATCCACTCAGAACACAGCAGCTCCTTGCATTGCATGAAAAGAAGGGGCAGGGCATGTGCTTGGAGATTTGGATCAGCATACCGTCCTGTGCCAGATAGCATTTCTGTATAATTGCTTTAATATTTTCATCCCCATTATCTTGCCTCTTTTGAATTGAGTGTCTTTAACTGTGATTCAAAGTGCAAGAACTGTGTGGATTATAGACAAGCGCATGCAAGATGGGTTACATCATTTGGCACCATTTGGAAGCCTTGGATTATGTTATCTAAGCAACCAAGTGTGTAAGGGCCTTGGCACCATTATCTAACACACTCTGCCTCAGTTATTTCAAGAGCAAAATATTAAAAGCTGTGTGTGCTGCATTTATGGGTAGGATGTTCTAAATCTGTCTCTTCAATGACAGGAAAGCAGATTTTCTGTGGATATAACCTCCTATCACTATACTTTGGCTTCCTTAGAGGAAGGGAAAGAGGAAGTTTGCTCCTGACCTGATTGTTTTGTACGTGGACAGGAGGGAGTGTAGGAAGTTGAGGGGCAGTGGTAAGAACAGTAATATGATGATCTAGATTGTTATCAAAAAGACTTCCTTGTTTTCCAGAAGCCCTATAGGAGATTCCTCTCCTAGGTCGTCCAACTCATTTGTTGTAGTTACATCAGGGCCTTTCTCAGTTACAATTACCTATTCCTATTCATAAGCATTGGCTCAGTTTTGTCAGAATGCTTTGTAATGGTGAGCTGTTGTTCACCTGCATTTTTTTCTGGGCTGTTACATTGCAGGGATGAGATGGCTACCTTTGATAGGTTATTGGTTGCTATAGTTTGCGGGTGAATTTTTTTATTTTTTATTTTGAGTTTTGTCTACATAAAAGCTTTCACCTATTTCATTCCAAACTCTGAGATCCAGTGTATCTGCTCGGGGGAATGAGGGATAGAATATAGCCATCTCCTGGAATAATCTAAAAACTTGCTTAGATGACACCTTAATGTCTGCTTCTTTTAATAGTTTCATAATAAATAAAAAAATTCTCTTCTTTGGATAGACTGAGATCACCCCATTGTTACTCTTGATGAACAGACTCTTATTTGCTACTTGCACCTAAGCACTATAATTAATAATAATCTCCACTAACCTCTAAATTGGTCATTCAAGGTCCAGTGGATTGACAGCACCTGATTTTGAAAAGTGGTCATTGGGCTGAGGTCATGTGTTCTGGCCACGTTGAGCACCAAATATAGAGAATCCCTTCTGGTCCTCACATGGCCTGGGAAGTTTATATTTATAATCCCATGGATAAGTCATTGGATTCTCATCAAGTTAATTCCAGTCCACCACTTATAGTGCAATCTATGGCAAAGATAAAGATGCTAAGGCATATTTATATTTGAGGGGAGAAAAGGGGTCTTAAGTCCAGCCAAGGACCTAACCCAGGTTTTATTCAGTAATGAAAGAGGTGTGGCTTGAAGATGAATGACTGAGAATTTCAGAAAGTAGGTGGATACTGTGAGCTGGGCTAGGTAGCAATCCCACATTTACCTCTGCCACATGCAGAGAGAAGGATATACAGAAAAAGTAATTTGCATTATACTATTGAGATTGTATCTAATGTTTTGGGGTCTGGTGCTTCAGCTCTGATGTGTAATCGCTCAAGTCCCAGGACACTAGCAGACACCGTGGAACACTGGCTCTTCATCCTATCTCAACCCAGCTCATGTGGGTTATTAGATAAACATGTGTGCCATCTTCAAAGTCTACCACCAGCACCTCAGCTAGACTGATATGCATTGCTTAAAGCCAACTGATGGGATAAGGAAAGATCCTAGCCAGCTCTGTACATATCAATACATGGAAATGGGGTGTAGTACAGCCAAAATGGAAATAATTGCTCTTCTTTCAAGTAGAGTCAAACAAGTGGTCTTTTATAAGGCTTTCTTTTCTTATACCAAGGGTTTTGATCCATTTTTCTTTTACTTTTGTTGCAAGGTAAGATCTAAATTTAATTTTCAACACAGTTTTTCTTGCACAATTAAAGACATTATCATGAACTTAAACTAAGACCAATCAGCAAAAATATATCTGTGCTTAGCTTTGTTATTTTGGTCAATTTCAGTTTTATAAATATGTGTATGAGACACAAGATATGATTTTTTTTACTGAGATTGTTTTACCAAGAGAGGATCATTAGGGAGGAGTTGAGACTATAAGCGAGGAGCTCATTGTAACACTAGATTATGGAACTTTAAATAGAAAAGATAGGAAGATGCAAAAATGGTCATAATATCAATGAGTTTTGCATTTACTAGATTACAGGAGTATTGGGTTTGGGACATGAGAAAAAAGGAACTGGGTCATCAGAGAATGCTTGACAGTCAGAGATAGGATTTTAAGGACAGTCCACCTGGTATTAATGACAATTCTAGAAACTATGATATGCATTTTATTTGTTTTTCTTTTGAGGTAAAAGACGTTAATGTATGATTTTGCTATACTAAGGTCTCAGTATTCAGGTTTAATGTACATGTTGAAACTTGACCATTATTAAGCGGGTTTTTGGTTGCAGTTTGGGCTCTGGTCTCTAGAGCTTTGGCATCATCAGTTTGCTCCACAGCATGAAACCAAATGCCTGAAAACTAGACCATAGAGTCAGAGAAAACAAAGTAACTGGAGTTAAGGTGTTCAAGAAAGTATTAAATTACATTTAAAAATTTAAAATAAAATGATGACCTCAGTAGTGTTAGAGTGACACTGAATCAGGAACCAAAATCTTCAATGAATGAGGAACAACAGCTCCCACGGAGAGGAAGTCAGGAGGGGATTAAGTAGATGAAGCAAAAAAGGCAGGATGGAAGTGTACCGTAACTAGCATTATGATGTTTGGGGTAAATACCTGAGAATCATTGGACACTGCAAAGAGAAACAAGAAAATATCTTCTACTTCTAAGCCTAAAGGTGGGAGGCAGAGAAAACATCTATCACTGCTGATTGACGCAAGCAAAGAAAGTAAATTTCAGAAGAGCAAAACACTGGAATGACTTTCAAAGGCACAATAAAAATGTTTCAAGAGATAAGAAAAATTATTGCTCAGGGCTCTATAAAAATGGACATAATAGACAAAGATAACATAGCAACCTATAAAAAAAGTATAAAACAAAGTAATGTGC
Source organism: Ctenomys sociabilis (assembly GCA_004027165.1). Taxonomy (NCBI): domain Eukaryota; kingdom Metazoa; phylum Chordata; class Mammalia; order Rodentia; family Ctenomyidae; genus Ctenomys; species Ctenomys sociabilis. The sequence continues at coordinate 27,939 of PVKA01000893.1, forward strand.
ATGGTGGACAATTCCTGGAAATGTGAGGTGGAGGGTGGGCCTGGGCCCCGGGATGCTCACATGGGTGACTTACCTTTCCACGTGTGCATTGAGTAATGGAGCTTGTTTAATCCATCCACACAGCAGAAAAAATATTGCTAAATTTTGTGTTATATGGATGCTAGCCAAAACTATACAAGAAGTGCAACTCTGGAAAATTAAGCTTTTTATTCACGAGGTTATGGGCAGCTGGGTTACCTTGGTCAACAATCTTCTTATGAAACAAATTCCAGAATTCGGTCTTGAAATAAATTATATTTTATTGCTATCATTTCTATGTTATAAAGGTTGAGATCAAAAAGAAGGAAAATATTTGTTTTCAGATCAGAGTCCTGCTGCTTCCAATTTAGATGGCAGGTAAATTATCAGAAGTGAAAACAGGGAGTGAAATGTGGTGCATTCAGACCTCCCTAATTAACAACAGTCAGCTCTAGACAACCTCACCCGTGTTGCCTTTTCCTCATTGATCTGACCCTGGAGTCCTCCAGGCAACATGAAGGAACTGTTAGAGAAAACCTAAACAACAGCAAAGCATGGAATTCTTTGAAGAAACTGTGAACACCCTCTGGGGAGAAAATTACACTTGTGAACTTAAAAATGGCACACAAACATTTTAACACAAAGCTGAAGACAGAGGTCAACAGGGATATTTCCAACTGAAGACTGCCTGTTGAGGAAAAAAATTAGTTTTGAACATCAAAATAAATGAACAAAGGGAGCAGGAAGCAATGTTAAATTAGGGTCTTTCCCTCAAGAAAAATATTCCCCTGACCCTTATAACTGCAAAAGAAGACTAAGGGAGCAAAAAAAACAAAACTGGAAACTAAATCATAAGGAAGTTACATTTACAAGGACTTCTTTGTTCTTGTGAGCTTCAGTACAGTAATTAATTTCTCCTGATAGGTTGATTTATAATAAATAAGTTTTATTATCTTATACAATTAATTTATAATTTTCTCATTCAATTTTAGCTGTAAATAGGAAATTACAAGTCTGCCATGAAGAAAACAGCATGCTATCCAGTAGTCATGGAAAGGTCTGCAGTTTAGGCCTCCTGCCTCAGTCCTCAGCAGTCGCATTCTCCATAGGATGTACAATAAGTAGAAATTCAAAGCAAATCTCCCTCTTAATACCATGCAGGTATCATCTCTGTTTGTATATATTTGAGGAAAGTCCTTTCTAAGTTATGAAGATGATCTCCAGTGTTCTTGCTTAAGGACCATGTGCTGTATTAGTCCGCTAGGGTTCTTTCTATTAACAAAGACCTAAAGAGTAGAAATGTATTGGCTTGTAGTTCTGGAGCTAGAGATTCATAACCAAGGTGGCTGCAGGATTGGTTACTTCTGGAGACTGAGAGGGAAGACTTTATTCCTGGTCTTCCTGCTTGGTTTATTGACTGTCTACTTCCTGCTCCTCACATTATCTTCCTTCTACATGTGATGTTGCCCACATTCACTATTTTCATGGACATCAATCATGTTAGATTAAGATCTACTGCAATGGTTTTAGGTTAATCTTATTCTTTCTTAATGGCCCTGTATCTAAATGCAGTTACATTGTAAATGTTCAGGTCTTTAATATATGAATTTTGGAGGAATAAAATTCACCCTAGAGCAATCTTGTTGAAGAGGTTTAAATTCATGGAAACTAAACAACACCCTACTCAGCAATCAATGGGTTGCAGAAGAAATTAAACAGGAAATTCAACAATATCTACAATTCAATGAAAATTCAAGTACAACTTATCAGAATTTATGGGATGCGATGAAAGCAGTTCTTAGAGGGAAAATAATGGCTATGAGCTCACACACTAGGAAAACAGAAAGGGAACAAATTAGCACCTTAATGTTGCACCTCCGACAACTAGAAAAAGAAGAGCAAACAAAACCCAGAGCACAAAGACGGGAAGAAAACATAAAGATTAGAGCAGAAATTAACTCAATTGAGATGAAAAAAACAGTTCAAAGAATCCACAAATCAAAAAGTTGATTCTTTGAAAAACTAAATAAAGTTGATAAGAGGTTTAAAAAATATGTACCACCTCTGCTCACATCCTTAACTTTGAAACTTTTTTCTATCAAATTCAAATGGTGCAGTTTCTACCATGATATGATTCTGAAATATATATAACTGTTAAATATATATATATATATATGTGAATATAGTTATACTTAGTTTTTAAAATGCATGAATATCCATTTAAAGAAATATATTGTTTACTTTTCTTCTTACAGCTATACTGATATTATAGTTCTCTCAAAAGATTTCTTCCAAAAATATAGAACTTACCTATATTCATAAAGGTATTATTTTCATATGTGTTCATGAAGTATGTGTAAATGAAAATGTATAGCCTTTTGAGGTTCTAAAGGATTTTTTAGAATTATTTGTAATAGTAATAACAATTATAATGATGTAACACTTATTAAATGTCACAATCTTTTCTAAGGAATTTATTACCATTGACTATTAACTCATGTATATGCATAAAACCTCTTAGCTTACATTTTTACATTTCCATCAACAACATAAGAGGGTTTCCTTTTCCAGGATGTGTGTGTGTGTGTGTGTGTGTGTGTGTGTGTGCGCGTGCGTGCGTGCATGTGTGCTGGATGATACCTAATCTGTAATAATATAGAATCTCAATTTTAATTTACCTTTTACTGATCGCTGGAAGTGTTCAGCATTTTTCATATACTTTTTATTATTTCAGTTTCTTATGAGAAATATCTACTGAGTTCATTTATTCCTTTTATTGGATTCATTATTTCATAGGAGTTAATTTGTTGTCAAATTCTTCATGTATTATCATTTCTAAACTCCTATCTGAACACCGAACATCAAAAATCTCTTCATCTCACTGTTGGTCTTCATTCTTTGTTAATGTGCTTTATAAAAATTGGTAAATGTAGAATAATGTCAGAAAATATGAAGGTGAAAGTTTACCTGTCACTTCCAGTATTCCAGATGGTTTGTCCATTTGTCCTTTTCCTTTTCCCTAGAAGAATAAGGGTCCAAGCAACAGAAGTAGCCCTTTACTTGTTTCTATTATGTAGAGTGACAAAGTAACAAAGAATTTAATCAAACAAGTCTTGCTTAAATGTTACCTCCAACATTGAACTATGTGCCTTAGATCAATAGTGAATTTTTTCTTCTCCAGAATAAACCTTTATCTTCATATATTTTACTAATGTTTATCTAAGCATAAAAGTGCCTTTTACCTTTGCTGTGTTTGGTATACTATGGATGGTCAATCAATCATATCTGGACTATCATGTATATATTGAAATCAATCTATATTTCCAACCTCACTCAAAGAATAGCTTTTTATAATTAGTTTTCATTTAGGTCCAAGGTAATTATTCCAATCTATAGGAGCCAAAATCACTTTGTTCATAGTTATTTTATAACAGCAGTCTCCAAATCTGGTCAAATGTTACAGTGGCCTTGTAAAATATAGGTATCAATTCATATTCATGTATGTATTGATTCAACCAAACTAAGATGCAAATATCTTTTTAAAAACTTCTATTTCATTCTGATAGTCAGATTTAGATAAACTAAACAATACGTGTTAATATTTTACTAAATTCTAAAGTCATATACAATTGATTTTCTGATATTTTAAACATCCCTTTTTGTTCAGTTTGTAATTGTGTACCAGGCAGGTAAGTTGCAGATAAAAAATGACGTGAAAGAAGTTTCTATTTGACGAACTTTGTGAAGATGATGAGTTTTGAAAATCAGTTGGTTTTTATCTAAAAATTACCAAGATATCAAAGTAATCCTCTAACAGCACTCTGTAATTTTCATTGCTTGGTATAGGTCAACCTTACTGTCAACAGATATAATCTTCCTAAAATTTATTTGGAGGAGTGCATGAATTAAAAATTTCAACAAAATAAAAATGCAACAGGGGAGAAAATAGAGTAAAGCAGAGAGAAATACTTTTTTAAAATGCATAACAATAGTATTTGTTAAATTTGTACTTTAGACAATTTTTTGAAGAGACAAATATTTCCAATCTCACTCTGCCATTCAATCTAGGAATCTAACTGGAGCATGTGTGTCATATTAATGACTATTGATGCTTTCGGGATAGGACCACTTAAACTCTCAGATATGAATTGCTAGCAAACAACTCAGAAAGTACCATTTCACAAAGGATATAAATTTAACACAAGAAAATAGTAAAGACGGAGAGTTTGCAGCACTTGTATCCTACCACACAGTTTTTTTTTCTTTCTTTTTTTTTTTTTTTTTTTAACCAGATGTTCTTTCAGGCCTTGGAGAGGCTGAGTAAATGGAGTTCGAAGCAGTTGTGGAAAATGAAAGTAAAACGCTAAAGTGCATTAAAACATTTCTATATGATTTTACCTAATTTCTCTTGCTATTTTCAAGCTCTTCTACTAATTTAAAGATAATAGAAACTTTAGAAACTTTAGAAATTTCACTTAACAGGCAAGTATTTCATGCGGGTTTAAAGGTACGTGGCATTTTACCAAGTTTCTCTCCACTCAAAATATCTGCCCTTGTTTGTCACCACCATGTCTTTGTATAAAGATCAAGTGAACAGAGTGAACTAAAGACCATTTTGAGAAATTTTATACGGAGCACTTAATGGCAATTAAGTTGCTGGCCTTTTTTTTTTTTTTTTTTTTTTTTTAGGGAAGGGTCTACAATGTGTTTCGGGTCTCACTACTAGATCAGACTGATAATGATCTGCCTGTTTACAGCCTCCCAAGAGTTGGGAGCCCCAGTGCCAGCCCTGACTTGCAGGTGTAATCTTCTTGCAAATAAGAGAAGCGCAGATCTTCCTGCTCCTCCGGCTCTGCCCTTCTTCTGGCTCGACTTCTCTGAGCCCCAGTTTCCCCATCTGATAAATAATAAAACAACTCTATGAGGTCACTGAGAAGGTTGGGGAAAGAATGGTTGATATAAAAAAGGTTGCTGTGAATTCTTGACTCTCTACTGAAGTGTTACATTTCTAGACATCTCTATGCTCCTCCCAAGCTACATAGAGCCCCAGGTGCTAGGTGACACCCAGTAGCCCACAGTGAGCACCACCACACCCAGTCTCAATTGCAGGCTCAGCATGCCACAGGGGCGGGGCTAGCACAGCAGGCCGGGAACGGAACTCCCTGCCCCCCTAAACCTGCTTCTGTGTACTTTAATCCGCTGAGCTGTTCAGCCGGCCCCTAGCATTTTTACTTAGCTCTTGAAAATTATCTTAAAATTAAATGTTATTTTAAACACAAAAATGATATAAGCAAATTAGTTCCTCCTAGAGAAACCCAAAAATAATTTTCAATTTTGATTCTTTTCCCACGCATCTTTATTTCATTGGCCAATGCCTTGAGTCTATTTTTGATTGTTGCTTTCTATATCACATTTTAAAGTTTCTTTTTATGACCTCCTGAAATATTGCAGGGCAGATTCAAACATGTCCCAAGCAGGCACTGAAATTTTAATGCATTTTTATGGGAACCAGTCTCAGCTCCTATAATTCTTTTATTTGCCCAGACAAAAGTCAGTGTAATGCGGTTCTATTTAAAATCTAATAGCAAAATTGATTCTTTACTAGAAGTTGGAGCAATTATTTGTATTCTTCTATTTGATAAATAAATATTATTACATTTGGAATGAATCCACTATATTAATCTAACAAAATAATGATGTCTAAATGAATTGTTCATTAATGTAAATCTTTTCAAAAGTTCCAAACATTATTATAGTTTAAATCCTGTTGTTTTAACTCAGATTAAGTAAAAATTTTTGCTACTAGTGTTTATAATTCTAATTCTATTACTGAAAAAGCACATAGAATAACATAGAAAATATATACTGAATAAATACTGGAGATATTTTCCCTTATATGAAAGTTATGATGAAGTTTTAGCACTACTTTTATTTTTATGCCTAAAAGTAAATGAATTCATTAATGTTTAACTTGTGCAAAGTGGTAAAAGCCCTTGACTTGATTCCTAGGGACAATGCAGTAAAAATTTACATGAATTAACTAGATAATTATTTAACAATATGACCTTACACAGGTGGATAATTTTAGAATGGATACTAGTAACACATGTATCAATTCTTGATTCACTTGATAATGGATAAAACTGATCTTGTCATTTCTTAATTACAGATTTCCCCTATCATTACTAACCCCATTTGCTTCTTTTCACTGCAATATCCTTTCATTTCAGATGCTTTACATTTAAAATTCTAAGCATATATACTACAGTTTTGTATAGCTACGTGACAGACTGAAGCTAACACAAAGGTTGGCATTTGGAGAGTTTCATTTACTTTATTGCAACTTCTGTTTAACTTTTATGGTGCACAATGTATGGGTCAGCCAACTACTATCTTTTCCCCAACTGTGGCTGCAGTATTTTTGGACAGCAACACATAAGACTGTTTTTTGTATTTTTTGAGTGATTGAAAAGATTCGAAGAACATAGCAAGTCAAAATTGAACAAATCTGATTATGATGTCCATAAATAAAGATCTGTGGAAAGCAGTTTCAATTGATTATGTTTTCTGCATCTTGCTTTCATATTACAAGTTGAGTAGTTAGGAGAAAGACTCCATAGCCTGCAAGCCTAAAGTATTTATTACTTTAGTTTTTACGAAGAATTTTTGCTAACTGAGGTATAAAGTGCTTATCTCTATTATTTTTCTTGCAACAATACTGTACACATTGCTGATGTCTTCTTTAACAGTTTCCTCATTCCCAACTGATGTATTTCACTCTGTTTTCAAAAACTCAGAATATAGGTGGTAGTGCTGACAATTATGATTGCATTTTCCTATGTTTACAACTCAGTATTTAATAAAGCTCTATACATTTATCATATTTTACCACTATTTGTTCTTTGTTGTCATGACCAAGTTTAAAGACCTTTTTTAACCTGATTTCCTCCATATGTGTTTCTCAAGATCTGAAAGGAATGATATTCTACTTTAGAATACCTAATCAAGAACTTATCTCTGAAATATCAAGTTGTTAAGGTAAAGAATATAAAGAAAAAAATTTAAGTGGATTTTCTAGTTCAATTACCTTGCTCAGATTTAATGCAAGTAAGTTTTTTTCAAATATCAGTGCTGAAAGAGGAAAATTCTTGGCCAGTATCAGACTTTTTTCTATTCCTGTGCATTATAATTAATGACAGATGTATACTGCAATTTTGCTAAAACAGACTTTAAATGTTGTTACTACAAAGAAAGAGTAAATATATGAAATGAAGAGTATGAGAATAATTTAAACATTCTACAAGGTATATATTTTTCATCACATTATACCCTATAAATATATGCAGTAATTAAATATATGCAGTAATAACATATTTTAAATTTTAAATTAAATTAAACTAGTGAATAAAGAAAAATGTAGTACATTAACCTTATTGGTATACCTGAGTAATTCTTTTTAACTGATGAAGTACTTAGATGTCCTAAGAAAAATTTGAAGAATTACATTCACAAAGATAGATAATAAATTATTTTTAATAGGTAAATATCCTGCTTGACATGAAGATTAACTTCTGAAAAGAATTTAGAAAGAAAAAGAAAAATATTAAAAAACCTGAAAATAACTGGAGAAGCCAAAGTGTACTAATGTTTTGATTTGTTATGTTTCATGCAATGATCTACATTCAATTAAACTGTATAACATCAAAAGTTTTAGGGTCAAATATATTTTTTGTCAAGAATTTTATATGATTGGGCCAGGGATTTTCAATCAGTGGCACAGAACCTGCCAGGCAAGTGTGATTCCTGAGTTCATTTCCGAGTGTTCCCCCCCAAAATAATAAATTTCATAAGACTATTAATATGCTGATAGGAAATATTATTAAGATACATAAAAATCAGGTCCTCAGATAGTATGTGCCCTTTGTATCATTTATTCCATTTTATTTATTTTAAGATAAAGAAAAGCTTAGGATGTATTTACAATAATATATATATATATATATATATATATATATATATATATATATATATAAATTTAAAAAAAAGTCATTGGTAAAATATAAAATAATGTGACATTTAGATAAGTGTTAAAACATATTTATGAAAGAAATCTGTGAGCCAATAAAATTACCACTAGCAATTTGATCATAATGGTCATACTAGGCACCCAGGATGAACTAGGAAGATGCTATGAAATATCTCCTTGGTTAGTACTCCTGAGTAATCCACTCCTCAAGGTTTCCCTTCCCAAAGCCACTGCTCACACGTGATCTTGCTCTGCAGGTGCAATGCTGTCTTACTGTTCTCTCCACAAGATAACAAAAGAAGTTTGTGGCAGCAGTGTACATCATTTTGTTTGGCCTCACAAAACTGAGTTAGTGTGGAAGCAAAAAGGAAGAGGGTTTACCATGGACAAAGGGCATCTGCTGGTGGTGAGCTCAACAATCCTGGGAGCAGGGGAACTGGGAACAAATCTGGCAGCTCAGGGGTAGCAGAGGTGGCAGCTATGATGGAACTCTGTGCTCTACAGACCACAGACAGCTCCCAGTGCTATAAATAATAACGATACATGTTTGGAAATAAGGACTAGGCGGAAGTCACTTCCAGTCACTAGAATTTTATTGAAGTACTCTTGACCATATGCATAGTTTATTTTTGTCTTAATTTAAAATATTAATAATATTTCACATTTTCTTTACATTCTAATGTATTATATCACTGAAAGGTATTAGTGGTTTCTTTGCTTAATTTCCCCTAAGTCTATAAATTTATTTTAAATATATTTAGTACAGGGTCAACAGGGTCTCATTATGTAGATCAGACTCGTAGTGATCCTCCTGTTTTCAGCCTCCCAAGCACTGCAATTACAGACACATGGCACCATGACCAGTCTCAATCACTATCTCAGTGTGCCCTGGGGTTGAGGCCCACAGAGCACACAGGGATTGAACCCCGGCTGCTGCATCTGCCTAAGAAAGAGCTTTAAACTGCTGAGCTCTCTGGCCTGCCCAAGTCTATAGATTTTTAAATATTTGAATCTTTGTACTTAATTATAAATATATGATTATAATTATTTTAATAGTAATAACACAGAATGTTTAAACAGTGTCTAATGGAGATAAGGTTGTCATAATAATGCTCTTAACAATTAATTATTATGACTTTCTAATTAGGAAGGAAATTATGAACACATAAAAGCAAATTCTATGTATAACTATGTTGTTTCTTACCTGGATCACAAGGAAACATATTTTAATATTTCACTTACATCAGAAAAACTTTTTTTTTCTTTTTTATATTATGAAATATTCCTAGTAACGAAGTTTAATGAATAATATGATGTTATAAGGGAAAAATTATGTCATTAAGGAAAAGAGCACACATTTTTAATACCCAAAGGAAAAATTTTCAAAATGTTTGTCAATTTTCCTTCGGGTCCAATTCTATTTAAAGTCCTTATAGATACACAGGCAGTTTCCACCAAGACTTAGGTTTTTCTTTGTTGGAGTTACAATTTCTTAATGTCTTTTGCCCTAGATGAAGGAAGAGACCTTAGTAACTCTCAAATGGAATTGATATTTGTCAAAGCATAATTGCACCATGTAGAGTTAAAGCGGCAAGCGGGACTACGTAACAGGGAAAGACAGATCGAGTTTAATTCCCTAAACAAAACACAGGAGAATGTTTAAGTACTGAGATGAGCTGTGAGAAGAGTATTGAAGGGCATATCAATGTGATTAGACCTGTGTGCTAGCTAGTCAGATTTTTATGGAAGATAGGTTTCTATACTCCACAAACATTGAAGACAGGGATGCTGTCTTTCTTGATGGCTGCAGATTAAGAGGATGGCTCCAGGATCTTGAGAAAGATATTCCTATGTCATAGAACATTCACACTTCAAAGGAATAAATGAAGACAGTTCCACCACAAATTTTCTAAAGCTACTTTTTTAAATAAACAGAAGCCAGGTTCTACAACAAAAAGATGTTTGTCTTAACATTTGTTTGAACTCAGAAAAATATTAAGACTGCCACCTACGGGCTAACAGCCCACCAAGTTAGCCAAGTGGAGAAATTGCCCAACAGAAAACAGCGAAATGGAGAATTGAAGTCGTATGAATTGGCATGATGCAGCAACGCTTAACTCCTTCATAAAACTTCCCTACATTTCTTAAGCATCAGTGCTAGGAGACAAATTTAAACCTATCTCTACAAAGTACTCAAAGTAAAGGATGATTGTGCTTTTTAATGTTCAGATACAGGAACTCAGGGCAGCATCTGGGTCTGCCTTTTAGGCCAACCATGAGTATTTCCTTATGGTGTCCTATGATTGTTTTTCTTCTTGTCTTCCTCCTCTCCCATTTTCTTCTTTGATGTCTTTGTGATTAATCATATAAAATATTTCGAATGATTTTTGCTTTTTTTTTCTGGAACCGGGGATTGAACTCAGGCCTCTGCGCTTCCAGGGAAGTGCTTATTTTACTGAGCCATCTCCCCGGTACTCTTGAATAATTTTCTTTACTTGGTTGACTTTCTTTTTTCTGCATTTTTATGGAAAGGTCTACAAGGTGTTCAGGGTCTCACTTCTAGGTCAGACTCATAGTGATCCACCTTTTTGCAGCCTCCCAAGAGCTGGGATTACAGGTGTGCACCGCCACAGGCTCAGTTGCCATCTCAGCATGCCCCAGGGGTGGGGCTGGCAGGGCAGGCCCAGAGATCAAACCTCCAGCTACTTGGTTAACTTTTGACATTATGAATGTACGGAAATGTCCATTTATTACTTAACTAATTATGAGAACTTTACCTATATCCAAGTTGCCACCTAATAAATATACAAATACTTAGTGTTTGGAAATGAAATAATCTTAACAGCGGTTCATTGATCTTGCTTTCTGATTAAAAAAAAAAAAAAAGCAAACCACAGTTAAAAAAGTAGACAAGCCTTCACTTCCTGAGGATTCATAAGTAGGAATCCCAGTGACAGCACTGATGGATGTTACCCTCAGCCAAGTCTCTCATTCTGGGCCAGTTTTCATCTGCCTAAAGTAGCATTATTACAAGAGCTTACCTAACTGAACCTCATGAATACAATGCTATGAATTAATCCATGTAATTATTCAGACAGGGTAAACCGACACACTGTAAACCAACATATGGAGAGCTCACCACCTTTGTTCCCCTGTTACTTTCCTTCCTTCCTTCCTTCTGGACTTCTTTTTTCTCCTATTCCTTGTGTTCCATCCCCACTCTGTATATAAGTAAATTAAACTCTGACCACAGCAGTTGCTCAGTCTCTCACATTATGTACTTTAAATAGTGCTGGAGATGGCAATTGTGTCCAGTAATAGCACCTGATATTATTTTCTTCATTTGTAGAAATGGGTTTTACTGCTTGAATTTAGGTTTTCTTGCTTACATCTTATGTGTTCTTTGTTATAGGAGCTTTAAGCATGCCATGAGAATTTTGAATAAAACAAACTATAGCAGAAAATAAACCCCGATGGGTTAGAGGTTAAAAATAATTATAGGAGAAATAAAGTCATAAAATAATAGTAGGATAAGAGATAAGAAATAATAATAATAAAAAAATAAGAAACTTCATAGTCTCTACCTTTTTGAAGTTGGCACACTAAGCAGATAATTTGATAAAGAGGAACCTAGCATGACGTCCCTAAACATAAGTGCTGAAGTTCTGACATATTTTAAGGAATTAAACTTCAGTAGCAGAGTGCAGGCATTTTATTATAAAACTTTGATGACATATGTCCACATTTGTAATATTGTGCTAATTATGTTGAATAATGTATAAGTTTGAAACTAGTAAGAAGACACGAGAAGCTTCACCACAGACAATGCAATGTTAAGGGTATTGAATGACAGAGAAAAGGTGGATTCTAATTACAACCCTGCCAATAGATGATTTCTTAAGAATTCTCAGGCAAAACCATTTCTCTCTCTGTACCTTATTTTTATGCCAAACAATGATAACAACATCTGTTCTGCCTACCTACAGGAATCCTGTGAAGATCAAATGAGAATGAATTTGCAAACCTTGGTAATGTACTATATAAACATGTGCATTATACGAACATAACTAGTAGTGTAATTAGAAGTTTGTGTTTTCAAAATGTTAGAAATCAGTGATAGTATCTTCAACGTCTACAATTTTAAAGCAAACAGATGGATAGAAATGGCTCCTTCATATCAGATTTGGTAAGCTGTGTTTTCTTATAGGTGTGCCTGAAAAGTAGAACTTTAAAAAGTGCATAAATAAAATAGCAGGTGCCAAAACAGTAAAATGATATAGATGTGCTTATTATCACCCAAATGAATAAAACGTAAACTAAATAAAGCACAGATATATCATTTGATTTGGCATATCAAATTTATTCAAGTGTATTTCAACTATAGAAAGTAAGTATTTATGACAGGTTCAGACATCTTCAGGGAAGCCCTTTGACACTACCAATGCAATTATCCTTAACTATTCTATCTTTATATACTGATCCTTAGTCACTTCTGTAAATGTGTGCCTTTTTCATTGCTACCATGTCCTTCCTACTTTTTATGAAGAGGAAGTTCATAAACACTTTGACTTCTACTCTCAGAAAGACTCTCAACTAATTGACTGTTTTAAGTATCTCTTAATTGCCGCTGATTTTTGCATATCATTTCCATTTCATCAGTTTCCCCTTTTCAATTGCTCCTTATTTATGTTCTATAGACTTTATGAACTTATCATTTTGATGATACTATTTATGATCATTTTATGATGTTTTAATATTAGTGGCAGTAGATTTCCTGGTGATGAACCACAGAAATTAAGAAAATCATTGGAATTTAAAAATATTTTGAAATTACATAAAAAATAATTACTACAAGAAGAAAAATACCAGCCAATTTAAGAATGTTATATGTGCTTTAATTTTGTATAGTCAAAAAGGAGAAGAAAGTGGCAGTTGCACGACTATGAAAAAGCAGATATTATTATATTACATAAAACCAGAGTTTTTATGGAAGGCTGATGGATTACAATGGACTAACAAGTGGTGGTCTGAAGCAGTACAGTGCTGGCTACGGGCGGCACAGCTGAGAATGGTTGCCGACAGCATAAGAAGCAAAACTCGAGAAGAGGGGAAGCTCTTAGAGAACTGCTGGGTCTCTTGGGCTATTCTCCTGGAGGAGCTTGTCATGCCAGCTTTCCTGATGAACTCTGTTCTCATCATGGAAGGAACTCAGGGCTTTCTTGTCTCTGAGAATGGCCATGGTTCACCTCGAAGGAACTCTGGTTCTTTCAGCATGATTTCCATAGGGGAAGATAGTACACTATTCAGCGTTCCAGAGAGGCTTGTCACATTGGCTTTCCTGGTATGAACTTGGCTGTTCCCATCAGCGGAGGCGCTCAGGACCTCACAGTTGCTGAGGACGGCTGTGGTACCTTTGGCAGAGCCCTCGTCCTAAGTGCTGCTTCCTGGCTCCAGTACAGAACCCTCAGCCTGATGCCACAGATCCTTCCCCCACGGGCACAGACTTTCTAGCTTCCACCACTGACCCTTTGGCCTTCCCAGCACCCATCTGTGAAAGAAAGAGACCTTCAGGAGACATTGCAGTGGGTTCTGGGTCTTCAGCTGGACTCATGCAGTACACTGTCATGGGCTCTGGGCCTTCACCTGGGTTTTTCTGGTCTCTAATGTATGGACAGATTTCCAGCACTTATATATGACTCTTTCTGTGACTATTATAAAATAACCTTATAAATTAAGTGTCCTATGTTGCACTGTTTCCTTGCAAAACCCCTGACTACCATAGGTTCTAATATCAGAAAACTATGGTGGAAGGAGAGATCATACCAAAGGAAGGTAGCAGGTCATATTTCTAAAGTATACATGAAGCTAACAGGGCCACAATAGAAAATCCTACTTGATTTTTGTATGTTCCAATACATAGTAAGCTAGTATCACTCACACACTGGAAAACAAAATGGGGAAAAACCTGGTATCATCAGGGTAACCTTTTTTCACAACTACAATAACTTTAATTTATCTTGCATTTTATGGAATTTTATGAACAATTTTTAAAAAGCACCTCCTTGGTCTATCATGTTTCTCTGGCAGCTGCTGATGTAGGCAATAAGTTTGAGCATTGGTAAGGATTTCAGACCAACCAACCACTCACCAAAGCTGCACTTAGAAGCTTTTTAATCTTGTGTTTAATACAGTGATAAATCTATTCTAACTGTAACCTCATCTGGCCCATTCCTCAGAATATGCCTTGCAGAATCAGTGGTGATTAGCTAATTAGTTAGCTCTAGTACACTTTTTATTCCAAAGATGGTAATAATATTTATGAATTACTTTTTTCATCAGTAAAATGTCTTTTCTCAGGCCTCAGAGTCATGAAATCACTACAAGATAGAAGTTAACATAAATAAACTAAAAGTACACAGAGTATGGCAGACAGAAATAATAGATTTCTTTTTCACATGATTGGAAGAAATGAATCAAATTTTTTTTGTTAGTTATAAGTGTAGAGGCCATGCACCTATGGCTGCAAGGATGCTAAAAGAAGCAAGAGGATCTAGAAGAAAGCTTATATACTTTCAAACTATTCCTCCCTTTAGACCTCCTCTTCTCTGAGAAAACTTTGTTTTTAATATATTTAGTACAGTGTCTACAGGGTCACACTACACAAATCAAACTTGTAGTAATCTTTCTGTTTTCAGCCTCCCAAGTTCTGGGATTACAGGCTTATGTCACCATACCCAGTCTCAATCACTGACTCAGTGCGCCCAGGGGCAGGGCCTGCACAGAAGGCCAGGGATCAAACCAGGCAGCCCCTGTGTCTGCCTAAGTAGGCACTTTAGTCTGCTGAGCTATCAGGTAAGCCCTTCTAAGTAAACTTTGAGTGGGAAATTAAGTAAGACTGTATTTATTTATTTATTTATTTATTTATTTAGAGACGTCATCTTGTTTAGCAGTCCAGACTGGGCTGAAATTTGCAATCCTTTAGACTCATCCTTCCAGAGTCCTAGGAGTAAAGGTATGTGTCACCACTCCTGACTGCAGCTAGTATATTAAGAAGAGTCACTCTGAAACTATTGTCCAAACTTTTTGAGACCATTGTAAACATAGTTATCCGACATAAAAATAAACAAATAGATGTTGCCATTGTTTTATTTGTATGGTTACTTTCAAGTTTTAAGAAAATGGCTACGTCTTGGTTCTTGAAACTTCAAAGATCAGTGTAAATGTTCATCAACAGATGACCAGATAAAGAAAATGTGGAGCACTACTCTCCCAGAAAGACAGACGTGTGTCATTTGTAGGAAAGTGGACACATCTTGAGACCATAATGAGAAGTGAAAGGGGTCAGACGCACAAGTTTAAATATCACATGAGAAAGCTAGAATATAAAGAAATAGCAAAATAAAAGACAAGTAATAGGAAATAAGGGAGGACGTTTTCAGAGGGGAAGAAGACGGAGAGATCGAAGGAAAGGGATTGCAAAAAGGAATTAAAAGATATGTAGAAGTACTAACAAAAAATAACGTTAGAATTCCACAAATAAATATAAATAGCAAATAAATACTACGAATTCTCTGTTCTGTTATTTTAGTAAGCAAGAAACTTAGCTGCAGCCCTCCAAGTGAAGTGTATATTTCTCTTAGGTTACAGGGGGCCCATTTTTTAGCGCTCCAATCTAATAGACTCCTAGTGGCCTCCCTAAGCACCTCGCTGTAGACAAAGTGAATTAGGCAACAGGGAAAACCCAGCTCATTAGGATCCAATGTGCTGTATTCCGAATTAAATTAAAGAGTCTCACCTCATCAAACTCAAGGATTCGCCATAACTCAGACACTAGCGGACAAAGGCCATTGTCGCACCACGGAAGGTGGCCCTCTTTTTGTAAGTTCTAAATGTGCACAATCTCACCTCCTTCTTTGATGTTTCCGGTCAATTCGCAAGGTCGTCAGAGTTTTCCAAAGGTTACATTGTAGAGTTTTATATGGGTGTCTTGGGACCTGGCTGTTCAATATATTTCAACTTAATTCTTACCACGTTTCATTCTAGCACTTCTCCAAGTATACCTTTGTGCTTAGACTGTAAAACAAGGAAAGGGATGGCAGAGCTAAGAAAACAGTAGAAGTGAATCAGAGCATAGATACGGACGTTAAATTAGAGCTGGTCCAGTGCTCCACTGGACTAGGTTTAGAAATGAATTCATATCAGTGCAGGCCTCAAAAGTGTGAAAGTGCTTTTTGTGTTTACATCTTGGGTAACTAATCATAAAAAGTAATAATTGGCAATGAGCTTAAAAAGGAAAGTGACTATTTGGAATTTTCAAATGAGTTCATGAAGCCAAAATGCTCTTAGACCAAACACAATATTGTTCAAGAAGTAAAGCTGTTTTACAAGAAAAAAGAATTGAAAGAAAAAAAAAAAGAAATGACTCTTTTCATAGAGTGATTTCTATAAAATTTAAATTAATTTTAGTGGATACATAAATTTGTTCATATTTATGCATATCATATCTTGGTACATGTAGACACTGTGTATTACTCAAATAGAGTCATATACATGTATATATTTTTTCTTTATAATGAAAACATTCAAAATAGTTTCTCCCACTTGTTTGAAATATGCTAAGATAGTATAGAGTGATTGTATATAAACACCATATGGTGAGATAGCACCTCTCACTTCCTTGCCCTTATCTAACTGCTACTTAATTTCCTTGATCCATCTCTCCCTAAACTCTAGTCACCGTCATTTGACTCTCAACTTCTCAGAGCTCACCATTTTGATATTCCACTTAGGACTGAGAAGATGAGCTTTGTGTTCCAATGTCTGGCTTATACCACTTAAGAATTTGATCTCTCATTCCATCCATGTGGCTGCAAATGACAGGATTTAATTATTTTTATCACTGAATAATATAGATTGTGCACCATACATCACATTTTATCCACGCATCACTTACTGGATACCTAGATTTTTCCCGTTTCTTGTTTATTGTACTGCAATAAAACATGAAATTAGAGATGTCTTTTTGACATGCTGACTTCATTTCCTTTAGTAATATAGCCATGAGAAAGATTGCTGGTTCATAGCACTTCTATTTTTCAATTTTTTGAGAAAATTCCATACTGTCTTCCATAATGACTAGACTAAATTACATTCCCACCAACAGTGGAAGTGTTCCCTTCCTCTACATCTTTACCAGCACTTGTTTACTTTTGTCTTTTTGATAACAGCCATTATCATTTGAGTGAAGTAGAAAGTGACATTTTGTATAAGAAATGAAATTTATTTATTCCATAGACAAAGAGAGATTAATTTGCTGAAAGTTCCAGCATTATGTCCCCCATGTTTACCCAGTTAATATTTTAGCAGAGAATTTATTCCAATAGGATACCGTTCTACACAAAAGGGTTGTAGAGACGTTGTTTTCCAAGGACACATGTGGTTTGCCCATTTAAGTACCAAATACACTTTATTTTAATCTCATTGATTACCATGGTTACAAAAACCCATTTTAAATTTCTAATTTGGTCATGTTTGCTGAAACACATCATCTCTTTGCTAGTAGGATGCATATTAATAAAGGCCTCATGCTGTGCGTAAGGATAATTTCAGAGCACATTGAAGCATGTCAACCTCCTTGCACCTATTCCTAAAGTCAACAGCAGGTCTGGGCTTGCTTATTGCTTTACTAATTTGGAGGGTCTGATTTTCTTCCATTTTCACATTACAGTTTGTTGTTTATCTTCTGTAGCAAGTATGTAAATCAGATACAAAACCTGTTAGGACGCCATTAAAAAAGAGTTAGCTAAGGAAATCCTCTGTTTGGAAACTAACTTATAAACCTGAGAGTGTCTTCAACTGTGTATTTAACTTAGGCATGAAAATATTTAGACAAGGGTTTGGGAGACCCTGTACCACATGCTGTGCCAGCCCTGGAACCCTGGGCATGCTGTGCCAACCACCTAAACCTGGTGTGGTGGCACATGCCTGAAATCTCAGTACCGGGGAGCTGAGACAGGAGGATCACAATGATTGCAAGCTGTATAGTGAGACCAAATACACAAATAAATAAAAGATTAAAAAAATAGTTGAAAAGGGCATTCAATCATGCATGCACATTTATTCTACCACATGGTAAAATGCACCTGACCTTTTAACTCAGACACTTTTTGTGTGTGACTAGTCCATGGCAGATATTAGTCTTAGATATCATGAATAAGATGCAAAATAGGGGATGTTCTCTTATCGCAAAGATAGGAAGAATAATTTTGTATTAATTGCAATAATAAATATATACAAAATTAGTTCCGGCCAGAGATAAGAAGGTGGTCTCAGAACTGCGTGTTCAAAGATGAAGAATTCTACAACTACACAAGGATAAGTAAAGACAGTCCTGGGAAAGAGGCTCACATGAAGAGTGGGTTAGAAATTTCAAGCCCAAGACCTTTTCCTGGAAACTCTGAGAGGCTGCTCTGCTGGGCTTTAGGGCTCCTGTCACAAAAGGTGAAGATTAAAATGGAGATAAATACCAAAGCGACATGACCGTGAGACACAAACAGCTGGAGGACAGAACTGGCAATCTTTTATTGTTTGTCTGATATGGAGAAACGAATATGCTAAGGGTTTTACCAATGAGGAGGAAAACAGAAAGTGAGGTTAAAAAGTAGTATTGAAAAGATGGAAGAGTGGCAATAAATATGATTGTAAAATTATTCAAAGGGGAGATGTTTCTTCCTTTGCCTACCTTGGGCAGACTGAGTGTGTGACAACATCTTACACCACAATGAAACTGAGTGCTCATTTGCCATCATCTGTTCATTATTGTTGGGTAATAATGATTATCAATTCATTCTAGTATTTTTTATTGGCAGGTGTTTCCCATAACTGGAAAATGGATATGAGGTAAAAAAGACTCTAGGTGGGAATTCTGATGCATGCTGACCTTACTGTGATTTCATTAAAAACTTTCATCAGAATAATAGCATTCACTACACAGCAGAAAAAAAATATATATATGTATCACTTTGGAGTTTTAAGGAGGCACAAAGAGGCACAAATGCTGCTGGTGTTCTGAGAAATGGTGAATAAGAGCTCTTAAGGACATCCATCTATCTATGACCATATCAGGCACCTCATTCCAATCAAAGATTGTTCCCCCAAAACATGTTTATATCAGCCATGGGAATGAAAGCTTAGATAGAACTCCAAGAAAATGACAATTTTTTTTTCATTTCTCCTTTATTGAACAGCAAATAGATATTGTAAATAGCCAGCATGAGCTAGGCTGTCCCAGTACCACTACTACAAAAACAAAGTATTTTTCAATATTGTTCTCTTCAGTGTAAATAGAAATGGTACCTTATTGTGTTTGCTGAGCTTTTACCTACAGCTTGTCTGATTTGTATCAAAAGAAAAAGACCCCTTTTATTGCTTGAAATAATCAAGACAGCGGAATAGTCATGTGTAAAATAGTCCACTGAGAGAGTTATATAGCAAATCAAATATTTTACTGTAATGTTGCGTACAATGACAGATGAGTTTTTCATTTCTTTCTTTGTTTTCAATGGCATATACGAATTGAAAAGCAGTCTTTTCACATAGATTATATTTATGCAGTAGAAAAATCTAATTAATTAACAATTTTTCAATTTTAAACCAAAAATGAAGTTCAAAGGCAATGAAACTTCAAATAATGTAAGTTTAATTGAATCAATTTGATATCTAAGTTTTAAGCTACTTCAGGAAGTGTTTGAATAAAAGCAGAAAACACTTTGACATTAAATTTCAACATTTTTAAAAGCAAAAAATTTTGGAGGGTCTGATTTTCTTCCATTTTCACATTACAGTTTGTTGTTTATCCTCTGTAGCAAGTATGTAAATCAGATACAAAACGTGTTAGGATGCCATTAAAAAAGAGTTAGCTAAGGAACTAAAATAAATAAAAATATTAGAATGAATTGATAATCATTATTGCCCAAGGAACAGATGTTGGCAAAGGAGCACTCAGTTTCATTGTGGTGTAAGATGTTGTCACACACTCAGTCTGCCCAAGGTAGACAAAGGAAGAAACATCTCCACTATGGATAATTTTACAATCATATTTATTACCACTCTTCCATCTTTTCATATATATTCATATATATATATATATATATATATATATATATATATATATATATATATATATATATATGAAACTAACTGCATATGCTTTTCACAAGTTTGGTGAAAGACAATAGTATTTTTTATAGTACTATTTGTAATTTTGAAAATCAACAGCTGAAGTAGAGAAGAAAAACACTAATTGTTTGCTTTATTTGGAGAATTAAATAGATGTTTCTGCCAATCACATGAAGTAATACAAGTTAAATCTCTTTATATGAGTAATTTCAGAACCTTGAGGACATGTGTGTATGTGTATTTGTATATTTCTCAGCATTTGGTGCTTCTCTGGGTCCCTATTTGTTAAGTCATCAGAGCAATCTGCTTCTACCAAACACTGCATGTGACACACGGGTAAGTGCTGGTTGTCCAAACAAACCTATCACTATTGACAGAATGTCTAGGGAAGATTGTATGTAGGGGAAGCAAACTATCAAAATTAACTTGCAAAACAAATCTTCCTTCTCATAGTGTCTCATGGCCCAAAATTTCATTATTTTTATATTTTCATTTGAGTTTAATAGCAATAGTGGCCTTCACAGAAAGCAAGTTACTGTATTTATTCCATGATTTCTAATCTCATTAAAAGCTTCTGTGAGGTTTTATCCTTTGATCTCAATGACATACTATGTGGGCTGTGAAGGTAAACTCGTGTGCACTCTTCTCTCCACGGTGTGCAATATTGAGGGTGCAGGTTAATCAGAAAGGGAAAGGCAGGATGTTGTGCTATAGTTTATCTTTGTTACTGTCACATTAAGCAGACTGCAGAAACAGGGGGTAAGTTTCCTTTTACTGAAGTACAATTGACAAAAGGTTGTAGAGCCCGAAACCCTGAAAAAGTGTGTAAATGATCATCTGATTGAACTGGGTGAGAGAAATATTTTGTTAAGGTTCAGATCTTTCATGGTCCCCCTGAATGCCTCACATGTTCAGCAGGTGATTAGATCCTGGTGTTCCTCTATTTGTCAGGGTAGTAATCCAGGGATGAGTTCATAGTTGGCTTGCCCGTAGGAGGTGGGGCCTGATCAGAGCTTGAGTCATGGGAGACAGGACCTGAAAACCTACACCTTCCTTCCAGCTCCTGTCTTCTCCCTCCACTTCCTTTTTGCCCTAGGTTGACCTCCTTTCCTTCCACCACAGCCTGACAAGCCAGGCTACCAGGCACAAAAACCACAAGCCAAAATGAAGTTCTCCTCTTTGAAGTTGCAAGTGTGCGGTATTTTCTCCCAGTGAGGAGAAAGCGACTAAGATGCCGTTCTTGACTGAATGTGAGTGTGCTCTTTCAAAGCCCTGTATCTGCAAAACAGTACCTGGCCTGCCTCACTGCTCACTTCTGACTCTGGGTGAAGATGGTACGTCCAGGATCATCCTTTGTAATGCTGGTAAATATTTATAATAAGTATTTTTTTATTATATATTGTTTTGACATTTATAATTATGATGCTGTTTTGAGATGAAAAATTCTTAATTTTTATATGACAGTATTAGCACTTGTTAGTCATTCTTGCATAAAGCCATTGTCACTATGAGTTCAAAATGATGACTTTCTGATTCAAATATAATTCTGAATTTAATATTGAACACTGTAAGAGAGAACTATCTCTTCTACCCTATTTATTTATTTACTTATTCATTCATTTACTTATGCTAATATCTTCCTGTTATATCCAATAACTCAATCCTTTATAATAAAATTTTCCCAGATGGGACTAGCAAGGGCCTTTTAACTTCTGGGTTGCTTTGATAGCTCCTCTTCATTTTTGGATCATTTGCCAAAATTTCAGGTCTGATAAGCTTGTTTCGGACTCACGTCTGCACTACACCTGTAATCAGTCATTTCTTCAAATTGTGCTGATTCTCTTCAGTAAAAACATGCACTTAGGAACCAAGATTTCACTGTAAAGTCTTATCATCATAACTGCTGTTTCTAGGTCATTTAAGCTGAATATCTTCCATGTTTTACACCTAGCCACATACAAAACAAATGATGATATCAAATATATGTATCAAAATATATCAAATGTGTGACCGGAGAAATGGCTTAGTGGCATAAGCAGCTGCCTGGCAAGGTCCTGAGTTTGATCCTTGTTACTGAGAAAAAAAATTATATATATATATATATATATATATATATATATATATATATATATATATATATTAGTTGGTATATGTGGATGTGGTTGTATTGTGAGCTCATATCCATACCTATAATTCTAATCCAAATTGGAATTTTGAAGGGGCAGAATATTTAGAGATTGAATCCAGAGCTTTACACTCAGTTACATGCTCCCTCCTCCCCCCCCCCTTGGGGGAAGTAAGTCCTACTACATTTCTCAAGGAAGACTTGAACATGTGATCCTCTTATCTCAGCTTCCCAAAATGCTGGGTTTACAGATGTACAAAACTGTACCCAGCTTTATGAGGCTTATTTTATCCCTTACCTTTTTTGTGTATTTATAGAACAACTCTGTGAAGCCCAGCTCTTATCCTACTAAAATAGTAATTTATTTCCTTAGTATGCAATAGCCACATTAAGCAACCCCTCAGTCCTGCACTTGCTGAGGAACTTGGGAGTTGACAAGTTACCTCTAACTATGCCTTCCTGTTGCTGTCATCTCATTGAGAATGGCCAGGCCATGTGGACTTCCCATACTGATACATTCATTATGATCGTGTAACAGTAAAGAAAATTCATAAATCAGAATTCATCTTTTTTTTAAAAAAGACGACAATTTACTTGAGGATGGGGAAGGAGGAAGGGGAAAATGACTGACAGTTACTCTGGACAAATAGGAAAAATTTAACAGTCAATACTCAAATTAAAATTTCAAATACTGTCCTTTACTCAAATAAGAAGGGTTCAATATATTAGTTTTATTCCTGCTTCATTGAATAAACTCTGCCCAATGTAATGACTTTCTGCTATGAAACAAGTTTTTAAACATAGAATAGAATTAAAAATGTATACCACAATGTCTAAGTGTCCAGAAAAATGTAATCAAGAGAAGCAAGGCATTCCTTCACTACTCTTTAATTTCTTTAAATCTGTACATTGAAAATGACTGTTGAGAAACCAGTCACAGAATCTCCAGGAGCAAATGCTGAGGGAAATGAAGGACTGCTTTGCAGTGAAGTGAAGATCAGATAAAGAAACATGAACAGCGCCAGAAGTTCAGCATCTACTCCAACAAAAGCAGCAGTTGTGGACCAGTTTATGCACTGGACTTTCATTTTATAAGCGATCCACACAGCTAGAATGACATGATGGAATTTGTTTGCCAGGTCCACCATTCTTTGCATAGTGGACAGTTTTGCTTATAGCTCACTATTCACTAAATATTCTCCACAATGCCTAACAATGCGGGTGAGTGGAAACGGCGTACATTATCTTGAGACTGTTGTATTAGTAAGAAAATCTACTCCTCAGCATAATTGTAGGGACTTAAATAAGATGATGTATGTTGTGTCCACACAAGGGAGCTTAGAAAAGGCAATCAATAAATGTAATTATTTCCTTCTTTTCCGAGCACGCTGGTGAGCCTCTAGTTGGTTCTTAATAGGTATTTGTTAAGATGAATTACATCTCAGCACTTTACCACTTAATACTAAACTGTCTTGAGTTCGGGTAGCTTTCACTGAAGATTTACAACCAATTCATTTTGACTAACATATCCAAACAGATTAGTTGATTTACAGTGTGCTTCTTGTGAGTGGTTCTCTGTGTTAATATGAATGAGGAAAAAGAAGTTATCCAGAAAATTTGAAGTTAATATTACCCAGTGAGAATTAAAATTGGGGAAAAAAAAAAGCCAACAAGCAATAGATGAGAGTCATCGTCTAGGGAATGACTGACCTTAAATCATTTTGCTAAAATCATTGACAGGCCAGGTATTTTCCAGGGCTCTTCACAGACAGCCCCAGCATACACTATGATTCATTAGTCTTATTCTACAGATGAGATAAACAAGACTCAGAATTTTCTCAACGTTGCTCAAGGAGAAATATCTAGATCCAAACACTGGCAACTCTATTTCAATCTTTTAAGATCATTCTTTAACTTACCATACCATATTCTATGAATGAAAGTATGATTTACAAAAAAAAAAAAAAAAAAAAAAAAAAAAGAGGAAGCTTTCTAAAGCTTAACTAACATGGTGCGGCAGACATAGTGGTAAATTCTAGAGAGATAGCAGCAGCATAAGCATCTCTCTCTTCTTTACTAGGATAAGACCAAAATGTAAGTATGAAATGATGGAAAATTTTATCATGATAAAATGTACACATTGACTATTCCATCAACAAACGTAGCTGCTTCATTATATTCAGTCTATATACAGTTTCTTCAGAAAATCAGGGAAATATGTATGAAAACTAGAACAGAAGCTGAAAAATGACACTTTCAGTTATTCATGAGCCTTGTCTGGGGAGAAGATGGCTGAACCAAGGAAGTTTTCTGGACAGTTAACTCTGAAATTACCTGACGGATGTAGCAGACTTTCACAGCCCAGTGTTACAAGTGATTTAAATACAAACATTGTTGTGTATTACAGCAAACATGGTTGAATTCCTATTCCTTTGTTTAGTGAAATCTTGTATCATTTCTAATGTTTTGTTTCTATCACTATTTTGTGTTATTTAAAAATACAAAATAAAAAATGCATATCTTCACTGTAATCTTATGTTGTTCTCCTTCAGTTACCTTCACCATTATAAGAGAACAAGCTAAATATACAGACACTGTAATGGTCAGTTTAAAAAAAAATTCATCAGAGTAATCCAATTGTTTCTGCACTATGCAACCAAAGTTTGAAATATGTTAAACCAAAATATCTGACATGCTAAGGGGTATGCCCATTCTGGGGAAGCAGTAGTATGAGGACAACCTCTTCATGTCATTATTAGGTCCTACTATAGCATTATTGTTCTTGTCCATGTTCCAAAGTATTAGGATCATTTTCCACTACAGAGGCTCAGCCAAATCAATGATCCAGCTACCCTCAGTAATTACTGCTAACGCAATTTTTCATCAGTAACTTTGTCAAGTATTATACAAACAGGTATTTGCACACTTGCAGGTGTTCCCATGTACATACATATTTTTGTTTGTCAGTACCAAATAATACTTTTTATTTATTACCTATTAATTGTAGTCCATATTTTGAATCAAATTCAATTTTGAGACAAATAAATGAGGTAAAAGTTAGATTTTTTTCCCATTTAACTATCACTCAGGAACCGTAAAGAAAAAAAAATAAGCTTGGCAACATCTACTCTGTGATCTTTTCTTTGTCTGAGTATCTTTAAGGTGTTCATCAAGACAAACATAGTTCATTCAGAACTATTCATGCCCTGCTAGTGGGCTAGGTTTTTATTTAAATTATGCTAGATAGGACATGTTAATGACATTAGACAGATCTGCTAATTTGCCTTGGGATAATCTAACTCAGTTCAACATTAACAAGCTAGTGCTGTCTTAAGACACTGTTTGCATTTCATGTTCACTTCATAAAATGTGGTTATCCCATACAAAGTTTGGAAATGCTAAGTTTTTCACCTCATTGTCCTCATGATCTCTACATTTTGGACATTTAATATTTTCAGAGCTCTTGTCTTCAGTTTTATGAAGTGTTCTTAAAACACATACTCTTTAATAATGATTGGTTCTGGCGATAAAATTGCTCACCGATGATTCCACAAATATTATTTTGTTTACATATTGGAAATCAACTCTATGCTAAATAAGACTGAGAGGAACAATGGAAAATACCACCCAAATAATACATGTAGCACATGGATTAGAAATAAACATCTTAAAATGCACTTCTATTTCTTCACAGACTAACAACTTAACACTGAGTCAAAGAAATGTGAAAGTGACATGACTTTACAAGTGAGTTCCTCTGCTGCCAAATAGGCTTACACACAGCTCTTTGAATAGGAATCGTTAAACTCGACAAAAATTGGATTTCAACTATATTAAAATTTTTATTTTATTAATAATGAATTCTGTCAAAATTTAAAACTATAAACTCTGCACTACTGTACTAATGTTTATGTCCATCTTAGGAATAATGCCCAAGTTTGGTGATTGCCCTCAGCCATTTCTCTGAATGTACCATACCAAGTTCATTCAGTTAAGGCCAGAATCATGGATTACTATCATATCTGACTTCTCGTATCAAAAGTTGAAAAATTATGATGAAACTCCCCTGAGAAAAAGCAAACATATTCAAAATAAAAACTAGAGCATAACTAAAAAAATGCTGATTTACTCATTTTTTTACATAAAATAAAATTTTCTTTAGATATATGCACGTTCTCAGTTTAATGCTTTTGAAAATAAGACTGTTGTTCTTGATTGGAACCTCACTGTGACTTATATGAGGGTAATTACTGAAGTGAATTAGAAAAACAAATATGGACAACATAATCTCCATGGTGACAACTATTTGTGTATTTGATAGAGGCTCCCAAACTAGGTTTTATAACCATCTGCACCTGAAATATCTAAACCATTTGTTACAAACGCCAATCCCTGAGCCCCATGTATTGAAACAGAGTCAACAGTACTGACCAAAAGGCCCCACATAATTATCATTCCACCTAGATGAATGCACCATTGAGCACATTCTAGTATTTTCCCCCTCATTGGTGCATCTGTAAGCGCTCAAGGAGATAACTATCAACACAACTTTTGGAGACAACAGAAAGTAAACAAGAGAGATTACATTACAGCCTGCAATGGTCATAAGGGTAATGCTGAACAGAGTGCTGGTCCGCATGATTGTGTCAGCGCAGCCGTTATGGGTCGGCAGTGTGGAAATGCTTGATGATCATGGAATTCCTTTTGTGGTAGAGCTAGAAAAGGGTTTCAGTTTGAAATTCAAGTACTTTTTTTTCTTTTGGTGGAACCAGGAATTAGACTCAGACCCTTGTACTTGCCAGAGAAGAGCTTATTCTGCTGAGCCATCTCCTTAGCCTCCAGGTAGGTACTTTTGACACTGCTTAGTAATAGTGAAAGCTAGGAAGGGAAGCTGGCAGGAAACACAGAAAATTTTGAGAGTATAGAGGAATGGGGAAATAAACTGATTCCTTACCACATTGAAATGGTAATATAATGGTCTTTTTTTACTCTGAAAGAAGCTATGGAGTTGGAAACCAAAACTACACAACTACACATTCAACACAGAGTGTGAAACACTTGAGGACATGAGATCATCATGAGGAAAGATAAGTTTGAGAAAATGAAGCATCCTCACCAGAAGTAATATGCCATTCCAGGACCTTAAAGTGAAGCATTCAAAAATAGATGACATTTTTTATAATCTGAGCAAGTAATTGGAATGCATAATTAAGTTAATTATTTATCCAACTATAGGAATTTAATTTTTCTGTATTACAGAGCTGTGACAGTTGTGCCTCGTTGTCAACTTGACTGGCTTGGGCACTGCCTAGGACACACTCCTGGCTGTATCTGAGAAGAACCTAGAGGTGCAACTCAGACCCTGTATGTGGTTCCTGCCTCCTTCCTCTCTGGTTCTGTTCTCCTGGCTGCTTTCTGCCCATGGCAAGCTGATTAGTTTCATTTCTTTGTATCTGTCCACCATGATGCTTCTACCTTGAAGCCAGCTGATCACGAACTGATTAAACTCATTTCTCCTTTAAGTTGCATGTGTAGGGTGTTTGGTTCTGGCAACAAGAAAGTGGGTATACCAGATGTAGTCTAATGACCTGCGCACATCATACCTGTGAAGGTGCCAAATAGCATTTCCATGGCTGGTTGCTCTTGCTCTCTGTCTTCCTGCACAACAGTTTCCTTTAACGTCAGCAACAGATCAAAGTTTTATAATTAATATGATTCAGATTAGGAGATTCAAGGAAACCTTAGGGGATGGGACATACACATCATCATCGCACATGTAGAAACTCCATCAATGCTTATTTGAAAAGGAAATAGCATGACCCACTTCTACAGCATGGCAATGCCAAGAAGGTACCTCTAGGCAGAGCCCTAGGCGAGAGGTAGACAATAGAATGGCTCTCTCTGCTCTTCTTGCGGAACTTAATTTCCTGCACACATGAGGAAAATACTAGCTTATCCATTGTTGACGTGAAGAACTTTCAATAAAGTGAAGAACTCTCTGAAAAGGATATAATTGTTCTTGCTTTAAAAAAAATCAAAAGAATGCTAGTGTCTGCATTTTTTTCTCCTATGCTTACCAGATGGTACATCTCAAGGGATTTTCCCCAGATTTTTGGTGTCCTAAACAACTAGACAGAACACACAGGAAGGTAGCCAGAATGTACACTTCATGGAGGAAAGTGTATGCTGTAGAGTGGCAGGTGTCAGTGAGGAGAATCACAGAATCCCTGAGGATAAGGCATCAGGGTCATTTGTATCCAACATAGGGAGCTTGGCTTCTCTTCATGCAAAAAGGCCTGGGACACTTACCCTATCAAGACTTCAGTTGACTACATGCCAGATTTAACTGCCCTATTGAAAGATTCACTTGGTTTCTCACCAGACGTAAATGAAGAATTGAAAGCAGCACTCTTCCTATTGGTTATGTGTACAGTGCTTGGAAGCTGTGGGGTCAAAGCATACCCCGTGCTCTGTGCATTTCACTCGGTCTTCATGGCAGACAGATTCTATCCAGGTGCTTGATTTGGCCCTGCCCTAAACTCTGTCCCATTTTTGCTGCCTAGTATGTTTTCATTTGTTGCTTATGTTAGAGATAGAGACCTGTAACCATCTGATTTTCATGCAAAATCATTAGATCCACAAGGTAAAATTCTATTTTGTTTCCAAACATGTGCATTTTCCATGTTACCACAAAACAAATCCCATATGTTTTACCAGCTTTTCTTACCAAAATACCTTAATATTAAGGTAATTCATAAACCTAAATCATGACCTATTATTCTTTCAACAATAAAAGGTAAAAATCTGCATGTAGCACAGTATTAACAAATGCTGAATACCAGTTATGATGATCCTCTTCAACCAGATATGAAGAGTTTTTGTAGTCTGATTTTATATCATAACTGAAACTTCAAATCATGTTTATATTCTTACTAGAAATACTGGCACAATGTCCAGGAGTTTCTTGCTTTTTCATTTGTTTTCTTATTTCCCCCCTAAGTTTCTTGGTTTCTAGCTCCAAGAAATTACAGTTCATGATTCAAATACTGAGGACAAAAATCTCGGAAACACTATTAAGAAGGAATTTTTTTCTTTGCCTTCTTGAATGAGAGGTTCAAAGTAAACACAAAATCATTTGGGGAATGAGACGATGTACAAGGAAAGACTTTCAAGGCCCCACCCACATTTCTTTCCTTATGTTCATTGTTCTGAGGGCAGGTGTTCCCTATTCTACACTTGTCCTCATGGCATCTCCAGTAGCTGGTCTGGAGGATGTATCTACTGTTATATAGAATGGAGTCAATTAAGAAGATTTTTTAAAGCTACGTGGAACTCCTCATTAAATAAATAAGCTTTCCAGCCTGTCAACCTTGACAGGGGTTTCTGCTGAGCCTACCCATGTAGGAAGCAGAATAAAAATAAGCTATTGTTCTGGACAAAAGGAGAAAAGCTAATAAATGTATGCATGCTAGTAGACATATAAAAAAGTATTTGCCATTATTTTGGCATGCATATTAAAAGATTTCAAAGAGGTATAGTGATCAGAATAAAACTAAAATTCTACTGAGAACCAAGGAAACAGTATAGAGTACATTTCTGAGGAATTGTATATAAGGGTATATGTGACAAGTCTTCTGCTAGTTAGCAAATTAGTAGGAAATAAAAAGGCATAACACCTCACAATAAGTGTCATTATTATATATTATAAACATATTAAGTTTTTAAAATAATTTAAAACTTAAAAGGACTCTAAAGAGCAATAAAATAAGAGTGAAATACTTCAAGGTATGACCAAAGAGAAAATACACACGTGGGAGAAAGATTTAATCAGAAATAAAAATTGGAAATAGAAAACTTCTCTAGATTTTGTGATTCATGCACAGCCATGCGAGCATCATCTGTATAAACCTTGATGTCAGTAGCACTAACACATCCCTGTGTCAAGGTAATATTTATTTAAACAGAAGTAATAAGGAATACATAGATGAATATAGAGGGGAAGTTCATTCATTCAGGCTTTTCCATTCTATGAGAAAAGTGCAGACTTCCCAGGCTAAGTGGACCTTCTGGATACTTTAGTTCAAATTTTCAGGCAGTTGAAAGACAAAGGCAATCCAAAGACAAATAAGTTATTACAAATATTCTTATTCTTATTATTTTATTATCAAGGATTAAACCAAAATAGAATGTGCATCACAGGAAATTCACTGAGACAGTACAACAGAATTTCTATATTTTTTATAAAGAAGACACAAGCTGATGTGTACAGGTTTTCAAAATAAATAATTAGTGGAGCTTAAGTAACAGAAAATGACAGCACCATTTGTCAAACATAGTTCATCCTGACCTTACATGCTAGGTAGAATTGCCATCTGTGTTAGAAAACCGACCTTATAAAGGAGAAAAATCCACCACTCAGACCTTTAGAACAGAGGAAAGATAGGCACCTTGCAGGAGATCACCTGTAGAAGTTAGGGTGCAACACTTTTATAGAAACTGGAGTATAGTAGGAAGATCTGGATTTTTACATTTCAAAAATATCTCTGCTGCTCAGGAAAGAAATTGCTAAGTCGTAAGCGTGACTAAAAGCTCCTGTCCATTTAAAAATGAGCATATATGTTTTCAAAGAGAAGAGAATGCACTTTTTACTTTCCCAAAGTAAATACTTTAGAAATAGGAAGGGATGGAGATTTTATTGAGTTGTTTAAAGTTTAAGTTCGTGCTTGCCGATACACTCCAGCTGCCTGCCCTTTCCCACGTTTGTGACACCCAGTCTTGCTCTTCATCTCTTCAGTCTTCCTAAGACTGGATATTATGCTAATTCGATGGCAGAGCACCGGTGAACTTCAGATATTTGTTACCAAAATGTATTTAAATGTTCTCTCCTTAAATGGGCGAAGGATTAATAGCTTTCAGTAATTTCTCATTTTTTGCTGCCAAGGAATCTGTCTACATGTGGAGCCATCTGCTAAAATTCCCTTCCACTTCCTGACATATTTCTGATAAAATTACCTTCACATTCTTCTAAAAAGGAAAAGATTCTCATTTTCCCCACACACCATTTGTCAGGTCCAGCATTTTCCTATATTATTGTTGCCAGTTTTCTGCCCATTGTTCCGAAAACGCCATTTAATAACTCATTCTCTTCTGCTCTGTGCAATCCAGTCATCTATGCCACCTGTTTTCAATGATTTTGTTTACCATCCACAGATAGCCAGTTCTTCATGCCATAATGGCGAGTAGCAAAAATAGCTATAATGGTGGGCTGTCCAATAGCTGCACTTCATTCTCCTTAACCTATTCTACACAGGGGGTCTTTCAGTGTTTGCCATTTCTTTGGCCACTTAGAATCTTGATTGCTACCTTTGGAAAATTTAAGTTATATATCAATCTCTTCTATCCTATTTTCTGGCCATCTTTTTATCTCCCTATTCCCACAGCATCATCTTCCAAAATGCCTCATACATATGAATTTGGCTTTGTCCTTTTGGTTTCTTTGTTCTCTTTTCTGTTGCTGCTGCCTCATGGTAATATACTTGATTTCGAGTATCACTCTACTACCGCAAATAGTCAAATAAATAATAGGTTTTCAAAAATGCTACCTGCCTTTTCTGTTAAAACAACTTACAGTTCCTACACTCTCAGCAAATGACAAACCAAAACCATAATAATTACCCAGTTCCACTGAGAGAATGGTCACAAAATGATTAACAATCGCAAGTGCTGCCAAGGGTGTGGATGAGATCAAATTTCTGCCCACTATTATTTGGCATGTACAGGAATATAGTGACGATGGAAAAGCAGTATACGGATCTCAAAGAAACAAAACTACAATTAGCATAAGCTTCACTGACCTCCGTCCTGGATACACAGAGGGAAATGAAGCTAGTGTGGTCGTGGAGCATCTGCACTCCTACGTCCACTGCAACAGGGATGAAAACAAATAACATAAACATCAACTGATAAAGGACAATGTAATACACATACGAAATATAATACAAGTCAGCCAAAATGAAAAAGTAGTATCACAAGGAACACCACCAAAACCTGGAAGATTATTTGTAAATAAATACAAACCTGTATGCTCATAAATTGTTGTAGAACTTAGGGGGAAAAAAGGATAAATTCCTACATATATATAAAATACCAAAACTGCACAAAAATGTCTTCAAAATGTTGACTAATCCAGTAAAAGGTAATAAAATTGAAATAATTATGTTAAAAACCTATCAACTAAGAACAACTGTAAACCTGGACATAGTAGTACATGCCTGTCATGTTGTATGATACTTTTGATGGTTTATTAAAACCATCAAAAATATCAGCACTAGTCAGGCTGAGGCAGGAGGATCCTTGAAAGTTTGACATGAGACCAGGCTACACATGAGCTAAAGTCCAGCCTGAGCTATATAGTAAGACCCTGTGTCACAAAGAGAAAGAAAGAGAGAAAGAATGAAAGAAAGAAGGAAGGAAGGAAGGAAGGAAGGAAGGAAGGAAGGAAGGAAGGAAGGAAGGAAGGAAAAGAGAAAGAAAGAAAGAAAGAAAGAAAGAAAGAAAGAAAGAAAGAAAGAAAGAAAGAAAGAAAGAAAGAGACAGAAAGAAAGAAAGAAAGAAAGAAAGAAAGAAAGAAAGAAAGAAAGAAAGAAAGAAAGAAAGAAAGAAAGAAAGAAAGAAAGACCTCAGGAAATTATGGATTCACTGCTCAATTCCCAAGAACTTCAGAGAAGTTCTAATGCCAATACTTTTGAAACTCCATAAGAATCATTCCTGGAATCCAGTATGGTCTTCATTCCAATACTATACAAAGATCCAGACCAGAGAAAAAGAGAGAGAGAGTGAGAGAGAGAGAGAGAGAGAGAGAGAGAGAGAGAGAGAGAGAGAGAGAAATACAGCTCAATCTTTTGAGATGACATAGGTAAAAAATACACAAAAAGACATTTATAAGGAAAATTTAATAAACCATCAAAAATATCATACACTATGACAAAATAGGCTTCATCTCATGAAAGCTGGGACAGTTCCACATACTTAAATCCATAAATGCAATCCACCACATAAACAGAAGCAAGAACAAAAATCAGATGAGCATCTCAATAGACATAGAAAGCATTTTTGAAACACATAATCTATTCATGATATAAAACCTGAAGAAAAGAGGAATTTATCTCAATGTAATAAAGCCATTTTTAAGAGCTTGTTTATTCCCATATCATATTAAAGGGAAAAATGAAAACTTTCTCTCTAAAATCAGGAATAAGATAAATACCTCCACTGTCACCACTCCTGTTAAACATAGTGCTAAGAACATTACCCAAGGAAATCTGGTAGGAAACAAAATAAAAGATGATAGATGATAGACAGATAGATGACATTATTTGTGGATGACATGATCCTCCATGTGTATGAACACCAAAAAACTCCTAAAACTAACAAACAAATTTATTGTTGGAGCAAGACACAAAATCACATACTAAAATAATTACCTTTCCTATAAACACCACATGCTGTGCTGGCTCCGCCCCTGGAAGTGCTGGTGCACGGCTATAATCCTAGCGTTGGGGAGGCTGAAAACAGGAGAATCACTAAGAGTCTGAGCAACTGTGCCATGAGACCCTGCAACAAATACATAGAAAAAAACAATAGCACCAAGAGGGACCAGGGATTTAGCTCAGTAGCATAAGTGCTTGCCTGTCAAGCCTGAGGTCCTGAGTTGGTTCCCAGTACCAAAATAAAATAAAATAAAATAAAATAAAATAAAATAAAATAAAATAAAATAAAATAAAATAAAATAAAATAAAATAAAATAAAATAAAATAAAATAAAATAAATAGCATCAAAAATTCACACACTTAAGAATTAACCTCATGAAGGAAGTGAACAGTCTCTCCCATAAAAATGTAATTTTGAAAGAGGAGCTTGAAGAAGGCCTCAGATAATAGAAAAATATCCTGTTCCTGGTCATGCAGCACCAATACAGTTAAAATGGTCAGAGTTCAAACACTGAGCTACAGATTTAATGCAGTTCCAATCAAACTACCCTCAGCATTCTCCACAGATCTAGAGGCAATATTTACAAAATTGATAAGCAACCAGAAGAAATCCAGAAGAACAAATGCTATCTCTGGGTAATACAAGAGAAGTGGGAGGACTATGATTGAAAGTTATATTAAAAAGCTATGGTGAAGAAAATAGTGCGGTGGTGGAAAAAAGAAAAGACATGAGAATCGATGGGACAGATTAGAGAATGCAGAAACAACCACAAGCACATTCAATTGTTCGATCTTGCCACATGGCCAAGAACACACACTGCAGTAAGGTAGCCTCCTTAATAAGGATGTTGGGGAAACTGGCTATCCACAGGCAGTAGATTGACTCTCCAACTGTGTCTCTCACCATATACTATACTAAAATCGAAATGCATCAAATGGATCAAAAGAATTGAATGTTAAACCAGAAACAATTAAAATGCTGAACAACAGAAATAGTTCAATGCTTGAAGTCATAGGTATAGAACATCAGTGTCAAAAAATAGTATCAAGAATCAACAAATTGGATTATGTCAAAGTAAAAATCTGTGCAGCAGAGTAAGCAGCCAACAGTGTGAAGGGATGAACTATGGAATGGAAAAAATGCTGGCTATTCCTCAGAAAGAAGACTAATATCTAGTATACATAAATAACTCAAAAAATTTAGATCCCCTCAGTATACCCATTTTTTAAAAATGTTTAATATTGAAGACATTAGTGATAAGAAAATTTTAAAAATACTTAGATTTCATCTTACTCTGGAAAGAATGACAAGGCTAGAGATAAAAAAGAAACCCTTCTATGCTTTTAGTGAGGATATAAACTATGATAACCACTATGGATGTCAGTATGGAGATTTCTTAGAAAACTATAACTATAAATTACATTTTACTCAGTTATTCATTTTCTTGGTATTAGCCTCAAAGAGTTAGAGACCTGACATTATGGTGTTCTGCGCATACCAATGTTAATGGTAGCATAATTTATAATTACTAAATCTTGGAATAGGCTTATATGCCTATTAATAGATGAATAGATAAAAAAGATATGGATTTATAAATAATGAGGTACTACTCTACTATAATGAAATATAAACTTGAGACATTCTTAAACAAATAAATGCACCATGGGACCATAATATTAAATGAACCAAATCAAACGCACAATTTTAAATGCCTTGCAGATTCTCTCATACATGAAATCCCACCTAAATAAAGAGAAAAATGAAAGTTTAATAACAGGAAAGAGATAAATGTTTTTCAAATGAAATGGGGTTTGAGATATGGAAGGATGGGAAAGGAAGAGAAAGGAAAGGGGATTTTAGAAAAAGAAATGAAAAATGGAAATAGAGCTTTTGTGATTTGGAAGGGAACCAAGAAATGGATGGAACTCGGAAGAATGGGAGGTACAGTTCAGATGTGCAATGCATGTGTGTCAATCCCCGAAATAAATGTATTAATTATTTACTACAATCAGGCACTATTTTTGTTTTATTTTTTAAAGAGAATAAAAACCTTTGAAAAAAGAACACACTAGAAATAACTCCAAATTTCACTAAACGAAATAATAGGGGGCCAGAGAGACGGCTCAGTGAAATCAGCACGTCCTTGTTAAGCATAAGGGTCTGAGTTCAATCCCTGGTTCTGCAAAAATAAGAAGAAGAACAAGAATAATTCAACCATGGTTGTTACATTGTATAATATTTTCTTAAATAAGTTAAATATATTTTCAGATATAAGCATGCAAAATTGGTTTAAAAAGTTGTAAGCAAATAAAAAGGAGAAAAAAAATTAAGCATTTGCTGTTCCTTTCAACAGACCACTAGAAATCAGCAGTGCAACACTCCAAGCCACCCTGTTACACACGTATATCATTTCCTATCCTTCTTTATTTCTTTACTTCTTTTCCTCATCCCCATTGTTCCTTCCCTTTGAACAGATTCTTTCCAATTCACAGTATCTATTATATCTTTCAACATTTATTTACTCTTTCAGGTTATTACACTAAGGAGACAAAATGATGTTTGTACATGCATGTCTAATCTATTTCACGTGAGAGTATGGTCTCTAGTTGAAATCATTTATGTATATAAGCCTTTAGTTTATCTTTTTTATAGCTGAATAATACTCCATTATGTACAAATGAAGACTTTATCATGATTTTAATCAGGCTCTCTTCTAATCTATTTGCATTTTTGGTCATCTTTGTATGTAAATCTCTTCATTAGTATTATGCAATTTCTCCCCAGTGGCAACGAAATAAAATGAAATTTAGTATTTCTTCAATATGATCTGACATCCATAATTGCTCCTAATTATGTTATAGGAAGACTGAACTCTTCACCCTCTTTTGGCTCTCTCTTGATTGCTAGCCTCCAAGCCTTTCTTCAAGCCCTTATTATCTTCTTAAACTTCTTCTCATTGTTCCTACTTGTGGGAAATTTAATTGTACTCTGAAGTTAACATCCTCAGTCCTCACTTAGGAATGGTCTTTTTTTTCTGTGAAAACACTGGTTCTATTATATGCCTTTGGCAGTCTATCTTCTCAGATGATTCCACTGATTTAAATAGTCAATATTCCATAACATACACATATGTACTGAAAGAAGAATTAGTTCTGTATGGTTAGGGTATTCTGAGGTAGATCATCATTAAACATATAAATGGATGAATGTCAGAACTAAACATAAGGAAATGTTGATCAACAGAAGTCATGCTAGAGATATTGATACAGACATAAAGATAGTCACAGAAATATGGTTGAAATGCCAAATGATATTAATCTATTTAAACACATTTTTACCTTTTTAGAATACTATAAGATATTACACTGATCTGCCTCTGAGAACCAGAATTTCAGAGATTTCCCTTATCACGGGTACCATGATAAGTTTACTGTTAGCAGATTTTACAGATGATTTTATCCAGCTCATTCACTTTATAGGTGAAGATACACACTCAGGCGTATAAATGGGACTTTTCAATCTGCCTCACTATATTTTTGTTTAGTTAAGCATTTTCATTTATTCAGTTTCTAAGGCTTTTAATTGCATACTTGCTAATTAGATAATTAGGACTTAGTCCTCAAATTAGAATGTTCTCTAATTGTATAAATAGAAAATTCCTTCCTGTTTACTTTTCTATATTACTAAACAAGCATTTTCCTCTAACTTATTTTCCTATAGTCAACCAGGAAATTCTTAGAGTAAATAGGATGAATCACAAAATTATTTTCCCCTTTTAACTACTAGTAAGTTACTTAACAAAATTTAAGCTGTTTTTTCTTGAAGTAATTATTTGATCTCCACACTGACTGTTAAAGTGGTAACAAATAATAAAATGCTTCAGAAATGGTCATAACTAGCTTGGTCAAATCCTTCAAAAAGGCAGATCTTGAATCAGGCTAAGACTGTGTGTAGTATATGTAGGGAGAAATGTGGTCAGGTCATGTCTTCTAACTGGTAGTGTTTGCCTGCCAGAAGGATTTTAAGATGGGCAAAACATCAACATAAAATATACTACTTGAATGGAACAGATGGACGCCAGGCGGCTTTGAGTATTTAAACATAGAAAGAAAAATTGATTTTACAAGAGCCTCAGAGAAACAAAACCTAGTAAAATCAGTTGGCCAGGAACTTGAAGCATAAATGACTGTACCAACTGGAGCAGTGGGAAAGAAATGAGCTGCATTTCCCACACTCACATATCTAGTGGATGGGACAAGGGTTCCTTTGCCCTGTCTATTCAAAGACTGTTCTAGCTCCAAAGTGGGTTACTGATTCTGGGCTAAAATAAGCAGAGTTCAACAAAAATCACCTGCATAGCAAGGCCCGTTGGTAGGTGACTGTAATACCGATAATCCTAGCAGATGCCTTGAAAATGTCTAATTTAGGATATCGCCCCCAAAGTTTATAATCATATATAGAAGTCAATAAAATAATAAACATAAGAAATGATAGCATATGTGTAGGTATGTGAAATACTGAAAGTCAAATTCAAAATATAAAAATAAGTTATGATGCTGCTTCTGAGCTGAATGTGATGGTGTCCATCGAGAGTCCCAACTGCTTGGAAGGCTGAGATACTTATAGACCAGTCTCAGAAACTATTGAGTTCCTGCTTGAAAAACAACAAAAAAAGATGTAGTTTTATTTCTAAATATAATTTCAATTTTTATTTATAGAGAAACATTTCTCTATAAATATGCTTTATAATATGCTTCATGAAATTCTTCTATGAAGAAGTGCCCTGGATTTACCCAGCAGTGTATCTAGAACAACTCACTTATCATAGCATTAATGAAAATTCTATTTTTTATTCTTAACTTTATTGATAATAATTACATATATTAAAATTATAGAAAAATATTGAAATGTTAAAATATAAGATGTAGACAGAGTGAATTTTAGAGAAATATTTCTGACAAGAATACATAGCATGAGATTAGTAATAGATTGCATATTGTAAGTAAATTACTTGTAAACTTAAATGAATATAACAATTAAAACTGTCCAAAATAAAAATGAAGAAGACAAAAATTACAAATCAGTCATATAATAGTTCACTCTGTGTCAAAATCAAGAAACTTATATTCATATAATTAGAATTCTCAAAGTAGAAAGAAGTAGGCAATAAATATTTAAAGTTTCTGAATTTTGTTGAACTTACCATATTTCCAAGAAAAATAATCCTTTTGCACAAGAAATTTGAATAAAATCATACATTTTGTGAAATACATATATTTCACAAAAATGAAATTTCCAAAACTTATTGTAAAGAAACAAATCAGTAAAGCATATGCATAAAAATATTAGCTATAGAAGAACAAAATTAGAAAGCATCTTATTCCACATTAGAAACAAGACCGTGTGTAAGACACTAGACTAAAAGAACTGAAAGAAAAATATAAGATCTGTCCTCTTTGAATTTTATGCTTAGAAAAATACCTTTGAAAACTAAAAGTAAAATATTTTCCAGTTATACAAACTCAAAATATTCTAATACCGCCAGACATAGAAGAAAGAGCATAATTCAGAAGGCAAGAGAAGTTGCTGTGTGGTCCTGGATAAAGAATAAAGACCTCTCAAAATAACAGTTATGCAGGACTGTGCAGAATGCATTAGATGAACTCATTTAAAAGGTTGTTAAAGATTCCTATGAAACAGTATCAATCTTATGCCAGATTATGCACAATTTTTTCGTGTGTGTGTGTGTGTGTGTAAAAGGAAGAATATGTCAATGGTAAATGGAAATCCCTTTTTAAAGATTTTAATACTAGGAGAAAATATCATGCCATGTCTTTTAGGTAGATTGTAAGTT
This sequence comes from Ctenomys sociabilis, assembly GCA_004027165.1. NCBI lineage: Eukaryota > Metazoa > Chordata > Mammalia > Rodentia > Ctenomyidae > Ctenomys > Ctenomys sociabilis. The sequence continues at coordinate 67,629 of PVKA01000893.1, forward strand.
AAAGATACAGTATAAACCTTAAAAATACAACTAAGCAATATTCAGAAAATTAAATATTAATTAATTAAAAATTAAATGTGTCAAAACAATTGAACTAAGAAAAAGTTTTCATGACAGTAAAAAGTTACTAAGAATAAAGCAAGATAAATACTGGACAAATAAATGACCAGCGCTTATGACAGTTTGGGGATAGGATATCGCACAAAGTTCTAGGAAATTCTAACAAGGGATAGGTACATAGACCCATTCTTACTACAGGAAAACTCCAACACGGAGTATATTATTTAAATTCTTCAATACTTGAAGAGCACCTCCTGCATTATTTATTACTTACTAAATATTTCTGATTGGATTACAAATTATATTCAAAATTTTAGGATCTTTGAACAGCGATATCCCCTTCACTGTGCATTGCAAGTGTGAGCTAAGTTTCTTAAAACTTATGATTCTCAACTACACCTAAATATTAGTAAAAGTTTTATTTTTCTCCAAGGTTTAATAGTATAAAATGCATCATTGTTAATATGGGCTGTATGGCCAGATAGCTCAGCAGGGACTGGGGGATCGATCGCCAGCATGCCACGCGGGCTCTGTTCCCAAGGCACACTGAGATGGCCAATGAGCCTGGGCGTGGTGGCGCATGCCTGGAATCCCAGCTCTTGGAAGGCTGAAACCAGGAGGAGCAGTATGAGTGTGATCTGTGTAGTGAGACCCTGTAGACCCTGTACACACACACACACACACACACACACACACACACACACACAGGTTCTAACATGAAATTCCATGTTATTATATTTATTTGAGGAGATTAAATATAGAAAATCCAAATATCTATTTCATTACACTTGTCCAGAGCTTCTACATTTACTGACCACACTTTAGAGTGTGGTGTTATATAGAAACCTATGTTTCTATATAACATATGCAGAAACCTATGTTGTGTTTTGCTTTTTGGGTGGTAATTTCCTGTAAAATCTTTCCAGGGTTCAAAACCAAAGGGCTTTTCTGACTAGACTCCTTCATCAAGGGAAAAGATTGACTCTCTCCTCAGGCAGCACACCTCTAACTGTTTTAAGTACAAGTGTGCCCAGAGATTTCTTAGTTTTTCTCACTGAACCACAAAATTAAAGTACCATGGAAAAAATGCAGAGTAGCTACAAAGCCAAAATGTGTATTGCACGACACCAAAAGGCTTCACAATTACTATATTTATGGAAGAGTTTAACAGACAGAGTGAGTGTTTTGTGGTTTAAAAAAGGAGGTGTAATTTAAGTCAGCTAGGTTTTTTTTTCTGTTGTATGTCTTTTAATGTGTGATGAGGAAATTTGCACTTACTGAAATAAATCAGTAAAATGATAATCTGTCATTGAATACAATTCTTTTATCCTGTTAATATCTGCTATTATGCTGGAGATAAGATGTGAAGCAATAACTAAAAAATAAGGCCCCAAAAGAAGCAAAAAATAACATGTCACATTGTGATCTGTAGGATAAAAAAATTTTATGCAACAACTTATAATCAGTTAATTGCATTTAGACTTATCTGATTTGTCTCTATAGTAAACACAAATTACTTATTTTAAAAGACATATTTTAATTTTTTCATAAAGAACAGACATGACCTAAACCACAAATAAAAAAGAACAAACAGTAAAATAATTAAAAACATCGGTAAAGTTAGTGTTAAGGCCTTGAACAAGGTATACTACAGTATTATTTTTAAGATTACAGCAATCCCTCTCGTATTATTTAAACTTTGTGCTACAAATCAAAATTGATGGCATTTGAATTTGGACAAATGGCATTTTGAAATTTGAATAATATTTATTAAGTAATTAATAAGTTCTTGTAGGTCAAATTTTAAATTCCATTAGAAGGCATTTTAGATATATAAAAATCATAAGAATAAAACATACACCTGCATTACTGATTTTTTTTTAAATTTATTTATTTGCCACAGGGTCTCACTATGTAGCTAGGACTTGAGTGATCATCCTGTCTCAGCCTCACTCAGTACTGGGATTATAGGTGTGTGCCACCATGCCTGGCATGGCATGTGGTATAGAGGATCGAACTCATGTCCGAGCTAAGCTCTCTCCCCAGCCCTGCATTACTAATCTTAATATATTTCCATAAAGTTTGCCAAACACGTCTCCTGGAGCATAAATTTAATTTAGTGTTTGTTGTTTTCATTAATGTCTTGATGAACACAGAGTATTTATTTCTTATTTCTATTTTTTCTCACTTTTTCTCTAACTTTCCTTGAGAGATCTCTGATTCCTTTATTTCATCTTTTACTTTTTTCTTTATGAAAAAATTTAAACAATACACTTTCTCTACTTACTACTTTATAGACATCCCCAAAGTATCAATATCTAATTATCTAGTTATCCACCCCCAAATTGGTATCAATTCCCATTATGATTTTTCTTGTGTTTGTTATTTAAAAGTTTAGCATTCTAAATTGATTAATAACTTAATGCACTGTAGTATGATGAGCTATCTATATGAAACAAATATTTGAAATTTTTATTTTTTGCTTGGTCCAGTTTTTGTGGATGGTTCATGAGGACAGGTGATGAATGAAGCCAATAACTTTTAATAAGAGGTGTGAGTAACTGTACAAAGTATCATTTAAGAGATTTATATCAGTTTGGTTCACTAGATGAGTAGATTTACTATTACATATGTAGTTGGCAAGCCAATATTGTAATAGTCTATTGCAGAGAGTCAAATGTGGAAAAAATGCAAGGAGGCCATCTTGGCTCTAGAGAGCCAAAGGTCCACCCAAGGCAGAAGACCTGGAGCTCACTGTAGAGGCCTGTGTGAGTTCATGAAGGAAGCTGAAGATCTCAGATGGAAGGCTGACTGAAGAGACTCTGCAGGAAGGTGGAAGAATCTAGAAGGCTGAGGATCCCATACAGAAGGGAGCCCTAAAACTGAAGCTCCTCTGAAGAAGCAGATCCCAGGCTTCCTTCTCTCCCTTATTACATGTAGCCCGTTGGAGGGGGCCACTCACTGTCAGTGTGTGCTTGGGTACTTTTCTTTTGTAGCTGAGACAAAATACCTGACACCCAAAATTAAGGATACGATGCTGGGATTGACGGTGTGAAGCTAGAATTACGGGCACCCTACCCTGGGCAGGAGTGCTGACCTTCTTGAGGCTGGGTTGCCTGTAGTAGAAAATATATTATGACAATTTGAGAAGTTTAACTAAGTGGCTCGACAGGGCACCAAGATTCTCACCCTGTAATCATGGTCTTCCTGCACAAAAGCAGGGCAGGGAAATGATGCAGTGCTACACCTGCCCTAGAAGCTGGGAGCCTTTTCCTTCCTACGGAAGGAAAGCTTTAGTTAGCTCACAGTTTGTGCAGGTTTTAGTCTTCAGTCAGCTGGCTCCAAAGCAGGGTGGCATGGAGCAGAGGAGACTGCTCAAGGTGGCAGAAGACAGCAAAGCAGTAAGAGCAAAGAGCTGGGTGAACAAGTCACTTCCCCTCTTCATACGGTGACTTGGATCCCTACCCAAGGATGGTCCTTCACACATACACCACCTTCCTGCCCTGCTCTTTCACAGGATTGTGATGTTTACAAGATGAGGACCCTGGCCCCCAGCTGAGTCACTTAGATAACCTTCTCAAATTTTCAAGATAGAAGATGTCAACCATTACCGGGTGCATCTTCCCTTTTCAGTTAGTCTATTATCTACTCCCAGAATGATGCTAAACCAATCAGGAGGGCGTCTCTCATTCAACTAGATACTACTGGCAACAACCACAAATGTTGCTAGTACATCGGGATTTCATTTCCTATAATTTTATTTTAATAGAATACATTGTCCATACTTTTGCAACACAAATGGGGCAAGTTCAAAATATTTGGTGGAGTACTGTTATTTGTTCAACAACAACAGAAATAGGAAAGCCACTTTTGTAATCCATGCTAGAAATCTAAGGCCTGGCATAAATAAATAAAAAAGAGACAGTCATTTGCAAAAGGATTCAAAAAGGTATGTGGGAAATTAAAAATGTTAAAATTGTTTTAAAATAGTAAAGTCTGATGGACTCTGAGTTTGAGGAACAAAGAAGAAAGTGCTATATAATATTCCAGCCTCAATGTCTATTTGCCCTGGGATACTTATTTTTCATTAAACTATTGATTAATTTTTATTTATATTATATATAACTGAAGGAATATTTTAAGCTGAATGGCCACAGAAAGTACTTAGCTAGAATACCAGATATATGAGCTAATATAATTTTTAAATATCTTTATCAAAGTGTATCTGTCATTGAACAAGTAGCATGAATTTTAAATTTATTGGGTAAATTATGAATAATGTTTACAAGAGCAAACCATTTCTATAATTAAGATTAGGACCATATTTATCAAACTCAAATTTTTCTCATTTGAAATTTGTATTCCTGATGCTATGCACACACACACACACACACACACACACACACACACACACACACACACATACATACACAGGCCCATCTTCTATCCCTAGATAACCAAAAAGCTGTTTTCTCTCATTTAAAATCAGTCTTCATTTTCTGAAAATTTATATAAATCTTCCTTCTTATCTAAGCAAAATTATGTTGGAGTTACTGGATACATTAACAGCTTCTTTTTTGCTGAATATTATTCCATTGTATGGATATACCACATTTAACTTATTCACTTGCTTTGTTTGGCTTGGTTTTTATGAGGGTTTTGTCTATCATAAATAAAGCTGGTATGAAAATTACTGTAGATGTCTTTGCCATTTTTCATGAGTAAAGTGACTAGTGGAATGGATGATCCATTTTATAGGCATGTATTTAGACTTTTAAGAACTACTGCATATTTTCTACATATATTTATAGAGTTGATATTAGAAACACTAGTGCATAAAAATTCAGCTGGTTTACAATATTACCAGATATTAGGATGACAAGACCTTTAAAAAAAAGATATTTAAACTTGTATATATATAGGTTTAATTTGTAGTTTTCAGACTGGTGAGGCAGTTTGATGGACCAAGTGCCCACTTAGACAAGCACAGGGACCAGGATTTGATCCCTAGCACCATATGCTCTACCAGCCCTGCCGCTGGGCATGCTGAGTGAGTCCAGGGTGGCACCTGCCTATAATCTCAGCACTGGGGGTATTGTAAACAAGAGGATCACTATGAGTCCAAGCTGTGTTATGAGACTCTGTGTAATAGACATTAATAAATAAATTAATTAAATAATTTGCAGTTTTCCAAGAACTAACAATTTTAAACAACTTTATCACCTGTTTATTTCCATTTGCATATCTTCAAAGTGTATATAATTTTTTCTCCTATGTTAATTGAATTATCTCTTCTCCATACCTAGATATTCTATAGAAATTTGATTGGCAAGTACAGATCATCTTTTCGTTCTCTTAACATTGTCTTGAATAGCAGAGGTTCTTAACTTTACAAAAGGCCATTCCTAGTACTAACATTGTGCTTTCTAACAAACCTTTGCCTAAACCAGATATAGAGAGATTTTCTTTTCTCTTTATCTATAAATATTACAATTTTAAGTAATAAAAGCTCAGTCTATGATCCATTTTGAATAAAACATTATATATGATACAATGTATTAATGGGAGTTTATTGCTTTTTATACAAATATGTTATTGCTTCAGCCTGTGTTGCAAATGCTATCCTTTCTTCACTGAATTGCATTTGGAAGTTTTTCCTTTTATTTACAACACCAACAAGGCATAATGTTCTATGATACTGCATATTACTAAAGTAGTAAACATGACTTAGGAGAACATGTGTCAACTTAAAAGAGGGAGCAAACAGAAAAATGACCTTTGTCTTCAAATGGTTTAATAATAATATTAAGAATAATATTAAGTTATAGTTGAGAAACTCCTTTTGAATCCATACAGTAAAGAAGGTATTTTTGTGTGAAATGTAATCTATTAACTTTCAGGGGCTGGAATATAATTGGATAATTCTATCCTATCCTATCCTATCCTATCCTATCCTATCCTATCCTATCCTATCCTATCCTATCCTATCCTATCCTATCCTATCCTATCCTATCCTATCCTATCCTATCCTATCCTATCCTATCCTATCCTAAGAGTTTTGTAATTTTAACATGACTGGAAAGTGCATATCCCCTTCCATCTGCACTCAACACCTATCGGTAAAATTTAAGGTACTGTATTTTGCCACAGTCAACCTGAAAAGTCATTGTATCTTCAACATTACCTTGACTATAATTTGTACCTCAGAAAATCTGATTATTTATTTGAATTTTGTCATTCATATATTGCAAATGAAATGTGATGATTTGGTGAGATAAATAGATCAAATGCCAAGAGAGGCTGAGGTTGTTTTGGTACTAATTATTTTTGCCAGATTGAAAGCTTACCCACATGTGATTCCTGTTAGGCTTAAGGTTCATTAATCTTTTGCAGTTAGTGAGACTCCAGAGAGATGCTGTCAGGAGTCAAATAAATATTATGTAAAATTTAAGAAGTGCTAATTTCCTCCAATACTGAGCTCAGCTCATCCTTTGGGGAAACTGGCACAATCTAAGGTGTGATCCAAACCCCAAGATTAAATAAAAACAATTCTATTATGTTTTATGTGAGCCATCAATGGAATTCCCTGATGCTTCTCCAAAACCTTGCAATCATTTTTATTGTATGGAAAAGGGCAGCTATATCACATTCTCCTTCCTATGCATATTTTGATGTCTAAGGCCTTTGTCATGATTCAGTCATTTACAAAAAGCAACATAGGCTAGCAACCTACTCCTAAAATGCAAATGCCTGAAAAGTCAATAAAATGAAATATTCCATATCTTAAATATGCATCATTAGTCTGAAATATATACTTCCCATGTCTAGCAACCTGACAAAATCCCCTGAAAAACAACAAATGTGCTGATAAGAAAGTGCCTTTCTGTAATTAAATATTTACACAAGCCCTCAGCTAGGAAGCACTAAGAAGCAGCAAGAGATTATTCTATCAGATGGCATAATTGCATAAGTGGCATTATTCACACAAGAATGGGTCATCTCAGTTGGGCATGGTGATTCATGACTATAAGCCCAGCTACTCAGGAGGCTATAGTAAGAAGATCAAAAGTTTAATTCAAGTCTGCCTAATTTAGCATAACCATCTAAAAGTAAAATATAAAAAAGGCTTAAGACTATAGCTCAGTGGCTGAGTGTCTTATGTAACACACACTCAAACAAATGTGCCACATCCTCCCAGGATCCATTTTTAAGGAGAAAAAGTCTTGCTGATGACCTATGTAGACATTACTTGGGCATTCTCTTGGGCTGGAGGCACACTACCCTAAGGTTATAAGACCAGGTTGGCTCTATCTCAGGAAAAACAGACATTAACACCCACAACTACCACAGTACTTTCAGGTCTGACAGGTTCCTGAGAGAGGGTGGCAAAAACCTACAGCCACACTACTGCCTTCACTGCCCCCCCTTCTATTGGGCAAGTTTTCAGAGTTGAATTTTATAGGACTCTATATAGTCAGTATGGGCCACTGACATGAAAACACTGTGCGAGGCTTGAAATAGCTCTGTAGATATGCAAAGTCAAACCAGAACAGGGGTCAGGATCAGGTGGCCAAATCACATGCAAATAGTATGGAAGCAAGACCCATTAAACCAAGTTCTTTGTGCAGTATGCCTGAGGCACTGAAGTGGGCAAAGCATGACTACTATTTGCCAGAAGGGCGTCATATAGGCGAGAAAGGAGATTAAAGTAATGGCACGAAGATGGCTATAATCTCAAGTATTATAGATGAAGAACTTGGGGAAAAGGTGAAAAATACACATGTAAAGGATATTCCAGTAGTAAAAATTTATTTAATTTTATTGAAATGGAGTTTGAACTACAAGTAAAAGTGCATAACATTATGGTCAGCCAAAGACCTCCTAAATGATAGTTGTCATGTAAAATTATATCACTTGGTGGTGTTGTAGCGCTCTTAAGCTGTTGACTGTGCCCAAAGAAGAAATTGATTGCCTAACACTAAATTTCTCCACAAATATTCTGGTTGCTAAGTGGTATGAGAATACAATGGATTGCTGGGCTACCCCAATAATTTGATATTCTCCCAAAAGGAAAACTTGATTAAAACCACAAATGGAAACACCCTCAGGATATTGCATACTTTTACAAAAACACTCCAGCCACTCCCATAGTCACCTTACCAATAGTATATACCCATTTTCTGTTCTCTTCACTTTCTCTTAGAGATTCTTCTCATGAGAAACCTGGAGAGTTTGTTACACTAGATATGCTAAGACTTTCCATTTGTGCTAAACCACTGTATTTTCCAGAGCAGTCTGTTGTTAATGTTTGCATTCTGTCACCTTAGCATAATAACTGGCAATGACAGTGTTCAGCAAAATGTTTCTGTAAAAACAAATGAATGAATGCATGAGTAAATCTTTTGTTGTTGAAAAGAACTGCCAGAGTTTACTTAAATTGTGTAGAATAGAGTCATCGCTACCTCTGTGTGTGTGTGTGGGTGGGTGCGGGTACCTGGGCACACATGTATATTTGTGTATATGTCATTAGAAAATGGCTTTTGGCACAAAAACTAAGAAAACTGAGTAACTATGAGACATGGGTATACATTAATTTATTTTGTTATGCTAATTGCTTTAATATGTGCTCCATGATATCATTATTTTACTAAATAAAATTTACTTTTAAAAATATTTGGGTGTATGTTGCTGTAGTCATAGATCCTAGATCCAATAAACTGGGAGAATTTTAGTCATAGATCCAATAAATTGTGAGAACTGTATTACATTAGAAATGCTTCCACAGATGTGATCCATGCAGAATCTCATGAGTATGTTTCACTCAAAGCTATAATTGGTATAATTTTAAAAGCCCATATACATAAAGGAGCTCATTAAATGATAGTAATTTCTATTAATGTGGAATTTAAACAAGACTGGACTGATATGGACTGATATTTTTCCATGTATACTCAGTGGAAAAATCTATGAAAGTAAAATAACTTAGATAGTATGTGTGTTCTATAAAAATATTGTATTCCTAGGAGAAAGAGTTAAGTGGAGATTTGAGAAGTTGCTTGTGACCTAGGTTATGGTACCATTTGCTAAGTGGGAAATTAAAACTCAAAAAAGCCAAGAGCAAATCAATTGAAACAAGTTATTCTGTTATTATAAGTAACTTTCTCTGTGGATAACATTCTGGTTTTACATATTTAGAGAAAACAAATGTAAGCATCTGTAAATTACATTTTGGTAGAAAATGTGGATAGATTTGAAGCTCATTTGGTTTAGATTTCTATGTCACTGTCATTAAGCAAATGTAGTATCCCTAAATTTGAAATTCATACATTAAATATTAGGCTAGCATAAAATTTATCGCAATGGAAATTTGTATAATTTGTCCAGAAAGAATAGGTAGTACTAATTTAATTATCACTGAAATTGCATATACATTGTAGTGACTAAAATAATGCATCATTAAGATAATCATGCTCAGAAAATTGACTGAATATGAATATAGCTTTTTTTTCTTATTACTTCAGTATTCAAATGTGCATTTCCTAAAAAATGTGAAGTTTAGATTTTCAGTGCATTTGAAATCAGACTAAGATGTGACACTTCCATCCAATTCCTTAGGAATCAGACTTCCAGAAGGAAAATAGGTTCTAGATTGTTAATATTCTACCTCATCAATATGCATAGCAGTACAAAGACATGAGAATGACCTAAACAATATTAAGGTGTCACCATTATTTTTACAAAAATAGAATCACTTGATTCCTAAAGCAAAGATAGTGTTTCATTCTTTCTAGCACCATTTTCTTCTAGAGTGCTATTTCAAGCTCGCTCTCTCTCTCTCTCTCTCTCTCTCTCTCTCTCTCTCTCTCTCTCTCTCTCTGTGTTTGTGAGTGTGTATGTGTCTGTCTGTTTGTCTCTGTCTCTCTGTCTTTATCTCTCGGTCTCTGTCTCTGCCTCTGCCTCTATCTGTCTCTGTCTCTGACTCTATCTCTGTCTCTCTCCCACCCCTCTAACCATGCTTCCGTCCCTGGACAGCAGGTCATCTATATTCCTGTTTCATTTGACAGAAGAGAAATAAACTCTATGGTTTGAGTGTTTTGCTATCTTCAAAAATTTTGAATGGTGGCCTGCCTTTTAGGACTCTATGCAATTCCCTTGTACTTGGTCAAATCTGAAATTATTAAAGATGCAAAGTTTCTTGACTTTTTCAGTTTCCTACAACTCCTTCTTAGTCTTCAGGCATCTAATGTTTCTCAACTAAGATTAAATGTTAAAAATGTGACATGGGACTGCTAAAGTACACAAAGGATTGTTGGTTATTCTCTTGTCTCCACTCACTCCTTCCAATAGGACCTTAAATGTGGAGCCCTAGGGCCCTAGGACACAAAATAATTTTCAGCAAATGCTTCATGTAGTGTATATTAACAGCTGGATGTCACATCCACGCGCTGCTAGCTTTTGTATGGTGAGGTAGGGAGATGAAGAAGTGCTGAGATTACAGGAGAGCACTCATCAGTGAGTTCAGAGCTCCTGCTGAGCGGGCCACTGGCTCCCATGCTCATGGGTACAGCTGGTGGCAAGGCCTCGCAATCAGAAGCCGTCATTAGAGGAAAGAGTCTACGGACATTTTAATCAGTCTTTGGCAAAGCTAGTAGTAAATGTGCTTTCTGGAAATTGCCACTGTAGCTTTAGCATTCTCCTTGAATTGAGGCAGCGTGACACGACGCAGAATCAGTGATGACAGAATCAAACATTCTCCTGGCTGAGTCTGGATTTATCCCATAATGTTATTCTGATTCTTGAACCAAAGAACAGCATTTCAATTATTCATAAAGTGGTTATGCAGAAGGCTTTCATAGTATGTCTAAAGCATTATTTAGGTGGACTAGAGAATATTTCCATAATGTAAAGGGTTGAAATGTGGTATTTATTTAAGCAAAGTGCACACATTTTTAATTTATCATTTTTTTTATCTTTTAGTTATATGTAGCTGTGATCTAAGATCTGATTCTATTAAGATTGTAATAAAAATCCAAACTCCATATATTCTGTGACAATAATAGCCCCTATATTTTCTTAGCCAAAACACTTTTTAAATACAATTAAATAATCTGCTTCTGTTGTGATAATACTCTAGACCTTTTAACTTTTTTATATTTTTGTCTATTCCTATGGTGAAATACCCTGAATTTTATCCAATGAAAAAATAATTTCCCTTTTCTGTGGTAAACACAAATTACAAATTTGTATGTATTTATTTAGAGAGTTCTACATGTAGACGCTTTACCATCAGAACTCATTCATTCTAAGAATGCTCAAATATATACAGAATATTCTAATTTCTTATATCCTTCATCATTTCTAATTTTTAATTTGAATTTAAATTCTATGTAATTATGTCTACCAATTTGTTAATTCTCTCTGTGCTCATGTGCACTTATCCAGTACACTGAGTTAGAAATAACATTTAAAATTATTCTTGTCTTTTAAAATCAGACTTCTAAAACTTATAATATCAATATCTAACTTCATGAAAATTTCATTTCGTTAAATGTATTAGACACACTATTTTGCATTTCATAATAAAATGTCAGAACCTGGATGTTTCTGGATATTATTTGATGATTCTTACTTCTCCTATCTTTTTCTTCATGTGATGAATGGCTTTGGTAGTGAATTAATATTCATGAAAAGATTACCTGAAGGAACTATTTCAGAACTGGCTTTCAAATTTGTTCCTTCAAGCAAGACTTTATCATTTGGTCCTAAACCTTGAACTAACCTTAGTTTATTAATGCCTAACCAAAATATGAGGCTAGTAGCAGGCCCATGGATTTTCTGATCCAACATTACAAGGAAGAGATTTCTCAGTTTTGTGGCAAGTTCTTTGAATTGGAGTTTAGGTTTTCTTGTATTATATTTTTTTCATGTGCTTGTGAATCCTGAGAAATTACATATTCAAAATTCCTAGTAATAGGAAATAATTTTATTCATAGAGTAAAGGCACCTAATCATTGGAGTCTAATTTTGAAATTGCATGTGCAAAATAACAAACACTGTCTGATAGTTTTCATGCATTGGTATGAAGTGTAGTTTTGTCTAACAATTTTGTAATTTTCAGTTTCATTTATATCTGACAATGTCTTTAATTTCTTGCATATATCATTTTAGTGAAATTTGTGGAAGAACTGAATTATAATTAAAGCTAGTAAAGGCCAAGTTCAATAGTTAATATATTATGCCATAATAAGTCCCTAATTAAAAATCAAATACTGGAAGCGATGATAGTAATGGATAATACTGATGAAAAACGGAAGTTGGCCAGAGATTAAAGCAGTTGAAAATCAGTGGTTCTATCATATTTTATTATATGCATATACTACAATTGTACCTGTTCATGAGTTGAGTATAAAATTTGTTTTTTGTTCAATTTCAAGCCCTAAGCGTATTTATAATATTTTTAGCTTTAAAACCTTCAATGCAATGCAAGTGATCTGACTTTTCAAAGTAAAAAATAATTCACAAAATTTAAAATGTTACAAATCAAATCCTGAAACTTAGATCCCTCCATTGATGAAGTATGAGGTGTTGATTTGTGGCTTAGATGGAATTTGCTCCACATAACACATTTCATGTGGGAAATGTTTCCAGAGTAGGTAAAGGACAGCTGAGAGTTTCTAAGACTGTAAAGTCAAGTGGCCTGACTGTGTAAATGAGTCCCTAAGTCCCTCTGAGCTTCATCATTCAGATCTGATACATTTGGGTGATGGTAGTACCCTTGACAGAAAAATTTTATGAAGATTTTAGGAGCAAGTGTCTTGAAATTCTCAAAATTGAATCTTGTACAGAAAAGTACCCAGATGAGCTCTTATCTTCTTGGGTTCTGCAAAAGTGATAGTTATCAGGGGTTAGTCCATGAAAATAAGCTTCAAGTTTGAACGACAGTGGCACTTTCAAGATCATATTTCTGTGGCAGCAGAATTCAGTTGTCTTTGCTGGCTCATCTGTTAAACAGCCTTAACAAAGAACAAGCATAGAAAACTTGCTGCAGGCCAGAGGAAAAAGCTACCATGTCTTTAATTACTTTCCCTGACATTTTTTTTCCTCCAAGAAATATTTGGAGTGATTCAGAGTAGTAGGTATTTAAACACATCCATTGGTGGTATGTCTAACAGAGCCAGATTTGATCACATAATATTTTTTGACCTAGAGAAAACCCAAGTTCATAGCTCAGAGCCTGGAGCAAAATAAAAATTCAATAAGTGATTGTAATAGCTTATTGTTAACCAGTGAGTTCATTTAATAATAAATAAAAATTGATACATTTTCTTTCACATAAACAAGAAATTTTATGGGGAAGACAAACAAACCTAGTTACAAACTGGGTAAAATTCCAAGAACAAGCCTGTAATGATAACTCTGTTCACCGCACTTTATTTTTTATTTTATTTATCTGTTTGCTTGTTTGTTTATTTATTTATTTGGTATAGGCTCTCACTACACAGCTTGCACTCAGAGTGATCCTCCTGTTTTCAGCTTCCCAAGCAATGGGATTACAGATGTGCACCACCTCACCTGGTCTCAGTGGCCGGTCCAGCACACCTGGGGGCAGGGCTAGCACAGCATGTGGTGCCAGGCTCTGACCCTAGAACCTGAGCTTGCCTAACTAGGCAATTAGTCCACTGAGCTACTTTGCTGGTCCTCACCCCACTTCAGAAGTGCTTGAATTATGACCCCATTTTATTTGCAATAGAGGATATAAATGGACTGCAAAGGGCTTTCCCACTCAGCACACCATTATTTCCTTTTAATTTTCCTATGTGTCAATACAAAACCATACTGCAATTATTTCACAAATGTGGGCAGCAATGCCTCAAGTATTGCAAGACTTTACTAAAGCAATGAAGCCTTGAGCAGTAGAGGCACCAGGAGTAAATGCAACAAGGTCCCAAGGCTGTGGTCCAAGCTGCCTCCCTCTGAGTGTTCTCTGTTCACACTCAACAGGATAAAATTACCTGCCTGCCTGCAGGCTTGAGAGCACACTTTCAAGGAACAGGAACAATAATGTGTAAAAATGTGTAAGTAATTCAAACCCATGTTGTTCTAGGCAACTAGAAGATGATATTGCATAATGTACAAGTAGTGTACACAATGCAGTTAATACTAAATCTATCATTACCTTATATTTGAAAAAATAGAAAGGTAACTGTCCCATACCACTCTAGGAAAGGAAGGTCAGAAAAATATCTTTTAGGATAGTTTAAAAAATGTGTATATTTCCTGAGGAATGAAAATATTCTTCCCTCCTGGAAGAGGAAAAAAACTCCTAGAAGAGGAAGTGGCAAGAGTAATGAACTTTAAAGTAGGACATTTAGATTTAAATCCTGCCTTCAGCCCCAAGCACACACTGGTACAACTTTTCTTAAAGTCTCAAAACACGTGAACTTCAATTTACTTTGTGCAAAGTGGGCTTAGCCTTGAAAATGTTGAAGGTCTTTTACAGATTTGATATTCTCTATTTCTGCACTACTGCTTTGTGAGTTTTATAAAACTGCTAAATGCAAAACCATCTCAGTTGAATTGCATGTCTTGTAGATGGAATGTTCTGAATTTAAAAAAAAAATCAATCAGCTGAGACTTTAGTTACCTATTTGTTGTTTGTAGTTTTTGACAAATTCTTTGGTCCTTGTACAACTCACTAATACCATCCTTTTCCTAGTACACCCTTTTTTGGTATCACCTTTTCTTTCCTGTTGTTTGACTCATTTTAAGAGAATTTTTGCCTACCAGTTTCCAGAAGACCTCAGAAAACTATATACTTTGAAACTTTCCAAACCCTAAGTAAGTACTGAGATGAGACAAAGGTAGAGATAAGTGCTTTAGATGAAAATGTAAACTGTGCTGTATCTGCACCCCTTTCATCTGGAACTTCATAACTGATATACTTCATTGATCATAATGAGCTAGCTTATAAAAAACTTCTAGACAATGTTTCAGGTTTTTTTTTGAATTCTCAGATTATATGACTATATTGTAAACACAAAACAAAAAACATAATAACATATATCTCCTTATCTGAAATGTATTCTGTGTGATTCTGATTAGCAATATGTCATTTTGAAACTCATTGTTGTACTTCTAGCTTCTCTGAGAAACTGGTTATTACTATGTGATTATTCCTCTTATTGAGACTTATTTATTTATTTATTTATTTATTTATTTATTTATTTATTTATGGTACCAGGGATTGAACTTAGGACCTTGCACTTTCTAGGCAGGCACTTATACCACTGAGCTATCTCACCAGCCTGAGGAATACACTTTTAGAAGTCCTTTCTGCCTCATCTACTCAGGAAGAACTTCAGGAGGCACAATCCCGGCCATCCAATCACATTCTATTAAATACTCCTATTTCTCCATAGAAATATCCTGTCTCCAGATTTCTTACAACAAAGGACAGTAAGTGCCCAATATGTACGCAGTAGGGTTATTCACAAGCAGCACACATGCAGACACATGCATGTACACACATTAGCTGGGCTAGCTAGCTTTCCTCCAAGATGAAATTAGCCATAGACAAAAATTGTCAGTCACACTGCATAAGAGGAAGGGAGAGAAAGAAAAATGTTACAAACAAGAAGTGCATATGAATAAAAGTTAGCGGTTTTACTACCTCTTCATACATCCAAAGTATTAAACACACCAGGTATTTCAGCAATAGAAGATTTAGGTTAAATAGACTTATTAGTATTTTTTTTTCCCACTATGACAAAGTACTGAATGTAAACAACTTAGAGGAGGAACATTTTAATTGGCTCACAGCCTCAGCAGTTTTGGTCTAGGGAAGGCCAGCTCCAGTGCACTTAGTTCTGTAAAGGGCCAAAATGTCACAGCGAGAGGACATGGAAGGAGAAAGCTCCTACCTAGTAGCAGCCAGAAGGCAGAGATCATTGCAAAGGACCAGAGAAAGGGACTACAAACCAAAGAGAGAAGAGGCTAGAGGCAAGACAGGCCTCTCAAAGACACACCTCCAATGGCTTCTTTCATGCTCAGTCAGCCATAAAAGTATCAATAGATTAATCACATCACGCTCTGTGAAATGTAATTCATCTGTCCATCAGCACTCTCTCGATCCAGACATCTGTCCAGGCTCCATACCTCAGAGGCTAGATAGTCTTTTTTTATTATTTTTTATTTTATTGAAGTACAAATATCAATGAGACAGTTTTAAGATAACTTGACAAGACGGACTTGATAAATTAATACACTGCAAACTGTTTTCATAATGTTTTGGTATCTTAGAAGCTGCATACATATTATACTTATAGACATTATTATAGCATATGTCTCTTATCAGTAAATTAAGAGAGTGTAGCTGTTTACGAATCTTATTTTTTATACCTGAATTACATCAAAGATTCAATAATTAATACTTTCTACCTTGTTATTTTCCTAGTGGTTGTCCATAGTACTAGAAGCCGACATAATGTCCTGTCCAACCACCATGAGTGCAAATCTTGCCTCTCATAGAATTATGTAGAAGCACGGCATTATCTATCCCAACTGTACTGTCCATACACACACATCATGATTCTTCCTTTCTATACTCCTTCCTTTGTCTACACCTGTCAAAGATGGGTACTCCATTGTCAATCAACTAAGTTAGGTGCCTGAACTTGACGACACAATTCAACACAGTCCAGCATTCCACAACAATAGTGAGTTATCTGAAGAAGTTGTTGACCATAGCCATTTACAGCTCAACTTATTATTATGGCCCCATGGTGTATACCTCAGTTTTATACTTTTTTGCTGGATGGTTAAGACCTAGATAGAGCAAGACCTATAAACCAACACATTTACTTTTTGTTTCTTATGAGGTCAGTGAAGTCCCCTCAGGGTTTATCTTGTAGTTCTGTACCTTATTCTGTAGATCCTTTGTGAGACTAGATAGTCTTGAACATAAAGGAACACAGGATCTAAAAAATACCATATTTGACTAGGATTTCTCTTTACAACAGGCAGCAAGATTGCTAATCAAACATGAAAGTGACTAAATAAAGCAGCGGTTGGAAGACTACAACAAAGGAAGTTTGGAATAACTTTTAAAGATGTAAAAGAAACATGAATAACAACAAAAGTTAGCACAATATGCTGAAAATGTTGTAGTTAAAATCATGGATAGATGTAAATATTGGGCTGCTTAAAGAAAGGAATGGAATATTTGGATTTTTAGACCTAGAAATTGAGATTTGTAATTACACTTGTGTGCTTTAAAAAGATGCATAATAGAACCTATTAATTGGGGATGGTAATATCTCATAAACAGAAACAAAAAAATACGTTTAACAAAAAGAATATTGTGAATAGGTACTGGAGAGGGGAGTTATTTCTGGTTTTCCTAGGAAAAAATTAAGGAAGTTTGAAAGTACTTCATATGAGCATTATCTCTGAGGTTGAATAATGTATATACTACACTTAGAATGGAAGGCATCTAAGGATAGTCACATGGAGAGAAAGCATTCTCTCAGGCTTTCACAGGGAACAAATTGGTCAAGCAATGGCCATGACTCATCCACATGGCTGACACTGACAAAGGATCTACAAAGTGAGCTACAAGGTTTTGGAATAAGTCCTGAGGGGACTTGACTGACTTTGTCAGATACAAAAGTTACATTTCTTGTCTTCCTTTATCTTGATATTAACCATCCAGCAGAAAAGTGTAGAAATGAGATATGAAAAGTGAAGCCATGTTAATATGCTGAACTACAGAAGGATCAAGTCACTGGCTTTGGACATTGCCAGTCCTAGGGAAAAACCACTACTATTGTGGACTACTGGACTATACTAGAATAATTTGCTGAATTCATGCACCTACAATATTTGGATGGCAATGGAACACCCATCTCTGACAAAAAAAAAAAAAAGAGATACAAATGCAGTACTGTTTTGTAACTGTATATACAAAATAGTTAGGATAGATATACAGCTACGTTCTTTTAATTCAATAAGAGGAAATATTTGTACCATGTTTAGACACGATAAAGTATCTGCATCTTGTGCTATGAATGACTACTACAAAGACAACAATATGTAGTGTATTAATTATTGTAACTCTCCTACCAACCTGTTTTGAAACTGCCTCATTACAATTATTTTCTCAATAAAATTAACAATAAAAAAGAATGTAAGGCATCTGGAAACAAGCAATTCCAGAAATGTGAGCATGGATTTGGAGTTGGTGCTAACATTACTGATGTTCCCAGTGAAGATTCATCTACCAATGGAACATGCAGAAGAGCAAAGACAGAGGCCGCAGGATTCAAGTAGACCCAAAATATTAAGTCCAAATCATTGGATGTACTACATACATACAGTTTTTGTTTAAGACTATGGTGTGGCCTGAGAGAAGGAGAGGGAACCAACGTCTATAAATGAGAACACAGGAATGACCAACACATTCACTGATGGATAGAGGCAAACATCAAAGCAGCTAGATGACAGAACTGACAGAAAAGAAAAAGAAAAACTGTCCTCCATAAGAATGGATAAGGTAAGGCCATCAAGATAGCTCAGTGGACTAAGCACCTGCTTTGGCAAGTGGAGGGACCAGGGTTTGATACACAGTCTCCCATGCCATACCAGCCACTGCCTCAGGGGTGCACTGAGCCAGTGACTGAGTCCAGGCATGGTGGTACACACTTGTAATCCAAGTGCTGGGGAGCCTGAAAACAAGAGAATCACTGCAAGTCTGAGCTGTGTAGTGAGGCCTTGTACCAAACACATCAATAAAAAAAAAAAAAAAATGGATAAGGTAGGGAGTAGGAAGCAAAGGGGAACAAAAAGAATAAAAATTCATTCCTCTGACTCTACTGACAGGGGTAAAATGAAAAGATAGATAAAAATAGATGTATTACTGTATTTGATTGCATGATAGTGTTTAGATGCAAATTCAGTAAATTACATCATCATGTCACTCAATATAGGTGTTAGTCATCTGAAATATTTTGGATTTGGATTTGCTTTTTTGGTGTGTGTGATTTTTTAAGATATGAAAATGACCATTCTGTGCAAAGCTTCTCATTCTTCCCAAGACTTTCCTCACTGGAAAAATTTGGAGAGCAGAATTCGATCACAAATCTCACATTTTTGGCCTCACAGATACTTCATTTTCTTAGACCGTTCCATTCTTTATTATATTCAGAATGCTCTGAAATGTCTTAGCCCTTAAGATACGTTTTTTTAAAACAACTGGTTGGTTTACTGCAGCTGATTTTAGCATTTTCTTCTGCTTAAATCCTTTAAAGTTACAAACATGTTCAAAATATAGGAAAAAAAAACAGTGTAGATGATATGGAACTATAGACTACACAAGTAAATAATCAGTGGCTGTGATTCATATGTAATGATTAAAATACAGTATCTAATAACAACAGTAAAAGGCATTTTAAAATGTGACCAACATTTTAATTTCTGTAAAGGGCACACTTTATACATTATTATTGATCTTAATATAAAGTATTGGCTCTAGGTTGGAAAAGAACTATTCAAAGCAGTAGAAATTTTATAAGAAAAGCCTCCCCATTCTTCTAGGAAAATTTATATTTAATTTTTAAAAAGTTATTTGAGATTCATAAAAAATATTCATATTCCACTTTCAGCTTCTTCAGAGTTAAACTCTGAACATAAAGCATTCGCATTAAAATAATTTACAAAATTCCAAATAAACCACTGTTTCAAAAGAATCACCATTGATCACATATTAATCTTTGAATTCAATTTACTGAGTAGTGAATTCAATCACAACCAAAGGTTTTAGTTGTATTAATGAGGTGCATTAATAAGTGTAGAGATCCTTTCTGATTAAAAGTCAGAGTTCCCTTTACACAGGTAATGAAGCACCATTTTATATTAAATAAAATTTAGCAAAGCTCTTTGGTTCTTAAAGGTATCATTCAAACAACTTACTACCTGAATTAAGGTACATTATTATAGCTTGACTTGCACATAGCTCTAATATGAGCCATATTGGTGTTTCTTAACACCTTTACAATATCTCTTAACTGGTACCTCAGCATCATTTTTGGCATCTTCCTCAATCCATCTATATAATATGATGCTTTTCAAATGCAATTCCAACCAGTACTAATCCTAGGATT